>PVJC01000890.1:0-106849 GCA_004026665.1 Murina feae | reverse complement strand
GCTGGGGGCAGGTCCCCAGTGGCCACACACACACACACATACACACACACACACAAAAGGCGCCTGGCAGACTGGGGCCATCATAGGACATCCACTGAGGGGTCCCAGACTGTGAGAGGGCACAGGCCGGGCTGAGGGACTCCCTCCACCCCGAGTGCACAAATTTTTGTGCACCGGGCCCCTAGTTTATATATAATTGATGTACTCTATTAGAGTTTTGTAGTTTCCATGTATAGATCTTGTTTATAATTTATTTGGATTTATAACTTAGTTTATAACTAAGTTAGATTTAAAACTAAGTATTTAATTTCTTTAGATGCCATTGCAAATGGTACTGTTTTTTAAATTCCAAATTCCAATTCATCACTCTGGAAAAGCAATTAACCCTTGAATATTACCCTTTTATCCTATGAACTTCCCATCTTCACATAATAAACCATTAAGCAATAGTGAAATATCAAGATTTGCCTGAGACTGGTAATGTTTACAAAGCATAATTAAATTCAGTAAGGAGAATAAGGTGTGGTGAAATAAGCACACATTCATAAACTTTGGTGGGATTGTGAATTGGCACATTTCTGGAGGGTAACCAGGCATAATGTATCAATATTTCAATTAAAACTCTGTGATCCAAAAATTTCCCTTATAGAAATTTATGCCAAGAAAATAATTAGACAAGTTCACAAAACTGTGTGTACATAACTATTAATAGTCAAATCAGTATAATAGCTTGAATTAGAAATAATCTAAATGCCTATATACTGTGGTATAGTGACCAAATAAATAATGGTGTATCCATGTAATGGAATATTAAGTAGTTGGTATTCTTATAGTAAAAAGAACTCCTGATCGATTACTAAGTTTTTAAAAAGTAGACTATAGAATAGCATTATAAAAAGAACCATTTTTGTAAAGAAAAATGAGTTTATATAATCATCTTGAAAAATTCTCTATTAAGAATGGAAGATGAGATTATGGGGGAATTTTCATTTCATTGTATTGTTACTTTTTAAAATACTTATGAATTATCAGAAGAATCTATATCCATTTTATATAATAAAAATAATTGTATATAAGGTAACAAAAAAGTAAACATCTTAAAATTTTTAAATGAAAAATGACTTACCTTTAGTCTTCTTTTTCCATTCTTAGTGGTAGATCTTCTCCAAGCATTGAATGTGGCCAACAGGCTAGGAATTATTCCTCAAATTGGGAAAGTTAATAAAGAATATAGTCACACTTTCACAGTGACCTGAAAGAAGAGATTCTGATGCTCATGGCAAGCTATCAGCATCCATCAGAGCTTCAGGTGGAGTTCACTGACTATGTTGCAGATATCAAGTCTACTCATGAAAGTCAAGATGCCAGACAAACTGTTCCTGATTGGCCAGCCAACCCTCTGACCTGAATCGCTATCCTCTTCTTGGGGGAGAGGAGAACCCAGGAAGCCCGGAAGATGTTGGGGCTTTTCAGGAAACATAAGAAGATCCCTAGAAATGAGGTGCTGAATGAGTTTAGGAATAGTGCAAAAGCAGCCAACAGCCCTGCCCAGGCCATTGAGATAGTGAAGCGGGCGAATGACTTCAACTTACCTATTTGTGAGGGCCTCACCCAGAGGCAAATGGCTGACTTTATAATCAGCTAGGGACAAAAGGACGTTCTGTGACACCCAACTGCATTAGCGAAAGTGAGCCAATCAAGAGCAGCTATGGACTAACCTAAGATGTTAATACTTAACCATGGTATGAATAAAACGAGACTATAGATTTACTGATTTTGAAATACAATTGATAAAACACTGACTTATTTAAAAGTTAAATTCCTTATTTGATATTAACTAAACCATCCATTCAACGTTGATCACTTAAACAGAAGCAGCACTAGCATTCTCAGTTCTTTGGATACATATTGCGAAGTGCATAGCTCCTGATTTCAGCATAAGCCCTGCACACCTGCAGTGTTTGCCTGCCGATTTCACACCGCTGTCATCAGTGTAGTAAGCCCTCACCTATTTAGAACTTCAGCTTTTGTTGGCTGATGCTTTGACACTGGTATTGTCTTACGTTAGAGAAGGTGTCTATAGGAGGTTTTCATACAATTACATCACAGTTGATATTAATTAGGTCAATAGTATCCCAATATTAGGGATATGTATATGTGGAAAAAATGTACATCTTAGAGTTGATTAAATGACAATGGCAGTTTAGGCTGCACAATTGGGGAAATGAAGACTGCAAATGAATATTGGATGAATGTAAAAAATAGTTTTGCAGATACTATGGATGCTTGTTTTTTATTTTGTTTTGTCACGATGTCTTGGGTAGAGGATTGTAATTCCAGGGAGTGAACATGTAGGTCTCTTTCCCTTTGTACAAATAGACTAGGTAGGTAGGTTTTGGGATTTGTAAACCACTTGTGAATTGAGTATTGGACTGATAGTCTCCAGGCTGGCTGATAGGGCTCCAGAGTGGGTAAGTTCTAGGGCTCTCATTCTTAGGTTATATGTAGATATCTATAAATAATACTACTCTTCCTGGTATAGTTGAGATGTGCATTCTACTCTTGACATATTTGTCATCACTTGTCTAGGATTTTTTTATATGTGACAGGCGCCCCCTAGTGAATAATGGGCCTTAGATTGGCCTCCACTATAAAAGTCTGGGGAAATAGCTGAACCTGTTTTAACAAATTCATATTTATTAAACAAGATGTTGTGTGTGACTGAGGGTGATGTTGGATATCTGTTCTTCATAAAAAACATCTATTCCACAAAATAGATGTAGTAATTAACTTTCTACTCAAAGTTCAAATTAATATGAACTTGGCCAGATCATTGATCTTACCCACTCTTCAAATGTAGAGACTTGGCTGGATTGTTTTTATATAGTTACTAGAATCTGGTAACTTGGGTTTGAAACTTGAGAAACTATAATTTCAATCCAAAATACTTTAATCTGGTAAATATATCTGATAAATTATATTCTATTTGTTAATTTTAAGATTAGAACATTTAATGAAAACTGATTGCTTAAGTGATAGATTGTTACTTTTAAAAATATATATATTTTATTGATTTTTTACAGAAAGGAAGGTAGAGCAATAGAGAGAAACATTGATGAGAGAGAAACATCCATCAGCGGCCTCCTGCACACCCCCTACTGGGGATGTGCCTGAAACCAAGGTACGTGCTGCCCTTAACCGGAATTGAACCTGGGACTCTTCAGTCTGCAGGCTGACGCTCTATTCACTGAGCCAAACTGGTTAGGGTTACAGTTACTTTCAATTACTTCTTCTCTCCCTAAAGCTCTTGCCACTTATAACAGTCCATACTATCTAATCTAATAAAAGAGTAATATGCCAATTGTGTCACTCCCCTACATCCCAAACCATGCCCACCAAACCAATCAGAGTGACTATATACAAATTAACCCAACCAAGATGGCAGCCAGCAGCCACAGAGCCAGAGCAAACAGGAGGCTTCGTTGCCCTGGTGATGGAGGAAGCTGCCTGCCTAGGCTGGCTGTGGCCTCTGCTCAAGGCAACAAAGTTTCAATTATAGAAGATAAATAAATCTCAGATCCTGCTTCCAATCAGCCATGCTGGGAGCTTGAGTTGCTGGGGGCTATGGCCAGCCTGCAAACAGCCATTAGCCACTCACCCAGACTGGCCAGGCACCCCAGCAGAGACCCCTACCCTGAAGGGGATGTGGCCAGTCTGAAAAAGGCCCTTAGCCCCTCACCCAGGCTGGCCAGGAACCCCAGTGGGACCCCACCCTGATTCAGGATACCCTTCAGGGCAAACCAGCCGGCTCCCACCCATGAACCAGGCCTCTATCCTATATAATAAGACAGCAATATGCAAATTGACCCTAACAGCAGAACTACTGGGAATGACTGGTCACTATGACACACACTGACCACCAGGGGGAAGACACTAAATGCAGGAGCTGCCCCTGGTGGTCAGTGCACTCCCATAGGGGGAGCTCTGCTCAGCCACAAGCCAGGCTGATGACTGTCAGAACAGCAATGGTGGAGGGAGCCTCTCCCGACGACTCAGCATTGCTTAAGATGTCTGACTGCAGCTTAGGCCTGCTCCCCGTTGGCAAGTGGACATCCCCTGAGGGCTCCCGGGCTGCCAGAGGGATGTCTGACTGCCAGCTTAGGCCCAATCGCACGGGGAGTGGGTCTAAGCCAAGCAGGTGGACATCCCCTGAGGGGTCCCACACTGTGAGTAGGCACAGGCTGAGCTGAGGGACCCCTCCCCCCAGAGTGCACAAATTTTTGTGCACCGGGCCTCTAATGTTCTTATAAAAGGGGGTTATAATTTTGACATCCTCATTTTTCTTTTTATAACACTGAGTTAGATCCTCAATGAGGAATCCAAAATAATTCTCATCCTCTAGGTAGCTTCTAATCTTATCTAATAAAAGAGTAATATGCTAACTGACCATACCTCCACTACACCCACAAGCCACACCCACAAGCCTCGCCCACCAGCCAGTCAGGAGCGAGTATGCAAATAAACCCAACCAAGATGGCGGCCATGGAGCTGGAGTGAACAGGAGGCTTGGGTTGCCCCTAGCAATGGAGGAAGCCAAGCTTCCCGCCTGGCCTGGCCAGTTGTGGGCACTGCTCAAGACTACAAAGTTTCAATTATAGAACATAAATAAATCCCAGATACCTGCTTCCAGCCTCTGTGGACTCCACTCAAGGAAGCACTGGGACCCTGGGTTGCCCAGGGCCCTAGCCAGCTGGCAAACAGCCCTCAGCTCCTAATCCAGGCTGGCCACACCCCCATGGGGTGAGGGTCCCCACTGGGGGGCTTGGCCAGCCTACAAACAGCCTTCAACCCCTCATCCAGGCTGGTCAGGCACCCTAGTGGGGACCCTCACCCCGTGGGGGTGTGGCCAGCCTGCAGACTGCCACAGGCCTCTCACCCAGGCCACCCCATGCCCCAAGAGAACCCCCACCCTGATCTGGGACACCTTTTAGAGCAAATTAGCTGGTCCCCACCAATATGCTAATTAGACTGGCAGACCTTCCAGGAGAACTTCTGGACGTTCTTCTGGACAAAGCCATGGGCCAAGGTAGATTGAGGTTAGAGGCCAAGAGGGGAGGGCAGTTGTGGGTGATCAGGTTGGTGGGGGTGCAGCTGTTGGAGGTAAGCAGACCAGTAGGGGGGCCAATTGGGGCAAATAGGCCATCAGTGGGAGTCAGTTGGAGATGATCAAGATAGCATGGGAGGGACAGTTTGGAGTGATCAGGCCAGTAGGGGGGCAGTTGGGGGTGAGCAGGCCATTGGGGAGGTAGGGGCGAGCAGGCCAGCATGGGGGGGGACAGTTGGGGGTGATCAGGCTGGCAAGGGGGCAATCAGGCCAGTGGTACAGGGCAGTTGGGAGCAAGCAGGCTGGCAGGCAGAGTGGTGAGGGGAAATCAGGCAGGCAGGCAGGCATGTGAGTGTTAGGAGCCAGCAGTCACGAATTGCAGGAGGTATGTCCGACTGCCGGTTTAGGCCCAGTCCCTGTAAACTGGCAGTAGGACATCCTGCAAGGGGTCCCAGATTGGAGAGGGTGCAGGCCAGGTTGAGGAACACCCCTTCTCCCTGTGCACGAATTTCGTGCACCAGGCCACTAGTATAAAATAAAGTCAAATAATATGTAACTGGGTCAATTGGAAAGTAAATCAAATAAATATAAGAGAAAATATTCACATTATTTTAACAGTGTCGAAAGAACAGAAGCAATCACACATTTGACTCCGTGGTGTTTAAATGGAGTATCCTAAACCAACAATTAGAGCAAAGGTAAACAAAAAGTAGGTGACTTGTTTAGATAACAAGTAGGTGAAAAGATTATTGGACTATTTTCAAAGATCTTGGCTGATGCCAGAAATGATCAGATTATTAACTGTAAGTAGTGTATTTTTGCTACTTTCCAGGAGCAGATTATCACGTTGCCTCCCACCTTCTTATTATCTGAACAATTTTTTAAGATAAAAAATTACTTAATCTTCTTTTGCCTACCTTGCCCTTTGTCTCTGACTTCTCTAACTTTAAGGCACCTTTTGGTCCTCAGTCTTCTCTGAACTCCTAATGGCCTAATTTAGGGCAATCATATCTCTTTGATTATTCCATATATATTAAAAGGCTCTAACAGAACACGTGCAAGCCTTCATTCAAATTACAGTTGACCCTTGAACAACCTGAGGGTTAGGGGCACCGACTGCAGCGGAAAACCCACCCATTAACGCAAGTCATCCCTCCACATACGCGGATTTCCCACCGTGTTAATGAGCAGACAGACCCCAAATCCATTCTCCATCACTACAGCTTCCGAATCTAGAGGGATAACGCGTGCATTTCCCTGGTCATGGTGGCCAGCAGGTGCTGACAGGGGTGCAGGAAACAGAATCCACGGGAAGTCAAAGTCAACGACAGGCTAAGGACCAAAGCACCTCGTTCACCTCATCCTTCGCCACGAAACGCCCATCTTCCTGGTCCGGTTTCCTAAGATGTAACCTGGGCGGGTGCGAGGTCAGCCGTGGGAAGGCGGCGCCCTCCTCCGCGGGGCCCGATGCCGGGAGGGAGGCGGGCAGGGTGGCACCAGGAGGCGCAGGTGTCTTGCCCCCGCGCGACCCCAGGGGGCGGGGGGGAGGGAGGGGAGGAAAGGGGGGAGGGGTCGAGGGGGCGGGACGGCGCCTGCGCGTACCTGGCTCCCGCCGCTCCCCGACCGCAGCTCCCCTCCGCCCGAGGCCGGGCGCGGGCGGGAGGAGGGGCGCGCCGGCCCCCCGCCCCCACGTGACGCCAGCGGAGGAGACTGGAGCGGCCGGCGGCGGGCGGCGGCAGACTGGAGCAGCGCTCGGCGCTCACGGCTGGAGCTCCTCCTCCGCCTCCTCCTGCACGCAGCCCTGACGGCACCTTCTCCTGCGCCGCCGCCGCATCCCCGCTGCCTCGGTGCCCCGAGCAGGAGGAGAAACCGCCGCTGGGCCGCCGCCGCCGCCGTTAGAGGGGCCCCCGGCTCCCGCTCGCCGCCTCGGCCGCCGCCGTCGAGGTCCGCCCTCCCTCGGGGTCTCCGCGCTCTCCGCCCGCCGCCGGCTCCCGCTGACCGCCGCGATGGGACTCCTGGACTCGGAGCCGGGCAGCGTCCTGAGCGCGATGTCCACGGCGTTCAACGACACGATGGAGTTCTACCGCTGGACCTGGTCCATCACAGGTAAAGACGCGCCGCGCCGTCCGCGCCCGGCCCCGCGGCAGGCGCCGGCCCCGCGGCTGTTGGGATGCTGCGGCTCGGAGGCGGCGCCGGGCGCGGGGACCCGGCGGGGCACGGGGTCCCCCGACCCGAACGTTACGGCCTCGCCCTCCCCGCGGCGCTCGCACGGTTTTCCTCGGAGCCCCCGCCATCTCTCACCGGCGCCTCGGAGGCGGGAGCTGGCGTTTCCGATGGAGCCGGTGCTGCGGCGAGCGTCGCCGGAACCGCCCTGCTCCCTAAGCCCCCCATCTCCAGGGCCCACCGACGCTTCCAAGTTATGCACAGGATTGGACCGAACCCTGAGCGATATGCCGTGTGGAGAGATGGCTGGGGGCGCGGGGGACTCCGATGGTAGCTGTCCTTTTGCTTCTTCCGCCTCCTGGTCGCTTTGACACAGCCGGCTAACCGGCTAATGTGTTGTCTAGCTCGTTCATCTCTATGATGATTTGGAAAGAAAAATAAAAGGCCATCGTTGGGCTCCTTGAGCCTTGGAGAATGATCAGTTTCGGAGGCTTTTCAATAGCCAGGATGTTTGAAGTGATTGTATTGGCTTTGCGCAGTGCAGTGCAGTGCAGTGCAGTCAGGGGGGTGGGGGTGCTAAAACGCCGGGAAAGAAATGTCTTTAGGAAGGGGGGTCTCGACAGCAACACCTAGAGGTGTCCGCGAAGCCTACATAGGTGCACTTTTTCCTAAATCAGCAAACTTTCCCTTTAGTTGTTTTAGTTTATTTGACACGACGTTCGATTGGTTGATATGTGCAGGTCTTCTAGCAGAAGCAGTTGTGATATTGTTTTGACATGTCACCATTTATTTTATCCAGATGTTTCCGTTGCTTTTGGCGTTAAGGCATTTAAAAGTTTTGAAATAAAAAAATTAGGCTAACAGGATTTTAGAAATAATCTTGGGATTTAAATTTCATAGCCCTTTTGCAGTACTGCACTGCATCCCAGCAGGGGAGGGAATTAACATGCCACATTATGACTCTGCCTCCCTGGAAATGAAAATTTATTCCTGTCGTTTTTGTGTTTGTTGTTAGAGTAAATGGGTTAGTGGTTACAGCATGAATACAGTACAGTGCGTGGGATATATGCTGTAGAGAAAATGTGTCGCTGGAATTATTCCTGGGTGAGAATACTTCTTTAACTTCTTTAGAAAAAATGTGTTCTTTTTCAGAAGCTCTCACATTTGACAATGAGAAGTAAGCTATTTAATTAGCCTTTGCAATTGAAAATGGTTAAAAGACAGTTTCTAATGAGGTTTTTCCTTTTAAAGTCTTTCATCTGTGTACTATTACACTGAGGTTGTGCTCTCCCCATAAAAGCTGAGAAAGATGTATCCTTCCCTTCATCTCAGGAGCGACTTGAGTTATTTAAACATTGCATCAGGGTTTCCCATTACACAATTTTGTGGAGCTCTTTGGCAGGTAATTGCACTTTGCATACTTCAGAGTTCAGACATTGTCAAGGTCCTCCAATCTCCATATAGTCCAGCGCCACACCCAGGAGTTCTCATTCCTGTCTGTCATTCCCTTCCCACCTTCTGAGTCTCAGGGAGAATTGAGAACCAAGATAGAATATATCTTTGTGTAATAGTTAAACCTTTTGTAGTGACGTTTTTGGTAAAAATCACAAATGAAATAGGATAGGGTTATGCAGTTGCCGTATGCAGCTTGCGACTCTCATGGAAGATATAAAATAATATACTATTGTGAGCTTTGAGAGTAGCCACTGGGACACAAGTGACCTGGGGCCCGCAGATGGAGGAAAGGTGCCCTGGCTATCCACTTACGAAACCTGAGACTGCTTCCTTGCTTTCTGTAATGAGCTACCTAGTGTAGGTAGATGGTATTTCTTAACTTAGAGGCTTAGTGGGATGTAGTCTGTTCTGCCTTGCTGCTGTGTGAAGAGGAGTATTTTTCAGATTCAGGCAGATCAGACCTGAAGCCTGTGGTGACCCATTTCCTTTCACTGCCTCTTCCCCTCTCTTCCATACTCTCCAGGTACCTTTTCTTTGACTCATTAACACTGATCCAGTTCCAAGATGATCTCTTCTCACTATGATTTTATGAAAATCTGGGGGAAGGAGTTTCAGAGTAGAAAACTATTCTCTTACATGAGGCTGAAGAGAAAATTGATGAGTCTGATGTTTGGAAAGGGGGAAGATAAAAATGGGTAGAGAGAAAGATGGTCTTGAGAAATACAAATTATTTGAGGACACAAATTATTCAGGGAGAGAAAGAAATAAGCGAGACTCTGTGCCGTAGTGTGCTTTCATCCCCAGAACTGTAGTTAGATGCTTCTATCTTTCTATTTTATTACTTAATTCAATATTTCTCTCCATTCATGTTTCTGTCTTAGTGTAAACAACATGTATGTATTTTGGACTGTTTATAACAGGAATAGTTACAGTTTTGTAGAATATATTTGATGATCCAAGATATTTTTGTCCTAGGGCAAATAGTTTCTGCAAAAATACTATTTTGAACTATTTCATCAAGTGATGCTATTTAATAAAACATGTCCAAAGCAATGTATAAACGGGGATTTCTAACAGCACATACCTAGCAAATACAGCATATGGCCCGTAGTTTATAAATACAGAAAATGTTACTTTTACTATATCATTGACACTTCATATATTGAATTGAAACTTTGAAAGAGCTGTACGTTTAGAAAAACAAGAACTTTCCACTTCTTTATTTAATAGCTTCAGATATTTTAAACAAGTAAACTAATCTTGGTTTATATTATATAGGAAAGTATAGATTGATGTGGGACTTTCTGCCAGTTAGTGGTATGAGAGTAGGAGGTACTCTGATGTCATTGTGTTTATTATTTCTTCTATTACTTTGTGAGTATATTAAAATTATTAGGATTGGTATCCTTGACTCAAAGTGAAATCTAATCAAGAGATCTAAACTAATGAATCTAAATATTCCCCAGGCTGTAAATACCCAAGTATCTACATCATTCATTGTGTTCATTTATTATTTTAATAAATGCTAACTGATATTTAGCATAAAAAAAATCTGAAGAATTAATAGCCAGCATCCCCACTATAAGGCCAAATGTCTCCTGAACCACCATATTTCTTTTTAATCCCATGTTTTCAAACAGCTATTGTTCGTGAAGTATGTATGCACATATATGTGCATGTATTTGTGTGTGTGTGTGTGTGTGTGTGTGGTTGACACTGTGTTCTGTTCAAAGATATAGTACCTGACATTTTGGTGAAAAATTTGTGTCTACTTGGGAGTTGAAGCTAAAGCATAAAAGACCAGCCTTGCTGGGTCCTTAAATTAACTTTGGAGGGGGGAAAAGGGAGAGAAGGATGAACTGTATACGAGGAGAAAGAATGATGCTGAAGTTCGGACGTTAGGCTTAAATAATCATTCATTCTTTCCACAGCAGGCATATGTACTGGATTAGTCTGAGGAGAGAGTGAGAACACTTGATTACTGCCCCCATGCAGCTTAGGAAGTCTAGAGGGTCAAGGCCATGGTCTGAGGGCAATGTGATCTGTCAGTCAGGCTTACTGGGGCCTAGGGAAGGTCATAAAAGTCCTTCTTTACTCTTCTCCTCTCTACTTCTACCTGTACTGCAGTCTTGTGTTACGACAAGAATACTAAAGCTCTGTTTCAGAATGTGTTTCATCATGTGAAGTTGTTTTCGATACTGTTGGAGAGTTCCTGGGAACTGGCAGTGTGCTTAAGAATCAGTGAACTATCTGATTTGCCAAAACTGGGGGCTTGTAGGAGGGGACCTTTAACTCAACTCTAATAAGCTGGGCTAAAAGCAGGTCTGTTGTAGAGAAGCATGTGTCTTACACATTGTACAGTATATTTACATTAGAATTACTATTTATCACAGTTATTGTGTACATTTTCATTCATGTATTGCCTAAAATAGGTTTTATTTGTTTGGATTAGTCTTGGAACCCTGCCAGTCACCATTTTCAATGTTTCTCAAGAAAAGGCATTCCACATTCTAGCAGCCAATGAAAGAAAAATAAGTGTAGCAGTCCCAGTTCTTAGCATGGATCTCCTTTGGTTAGTGTTTTCCATGAGGTTCTAGAGCAAGCATGTCAAACTCAAAGGCTAAAATGGGCCCAATAAACTAGGCATGCGGCCCGAGGGCCGTGAGTTTGACATGCTTGTTCTAGAGCTCCCTGATAACCTCCCTGAAGCTTTTAAGAGGTCCATGCTACTTAAGGGTTTTCTAGGGTCTTGTCTGTTTGGTTGGCTCCTGTTGTTTTTTCCTTCACTCCAGTGTGGTTTTGTTTCTTTCCCCAACAGCATATAGCAGAAGTTCTATCACAGATGCAATTCTGAGAGGGTAAATGCAGATTCTAAAACTAGTGTCAGGACATAGTTTTATAGTTAGTTTCTTTGGCTTAGGGAGAAAGGTTTTAAGCATTACACAGATAATTACTTCAGACAATACTTTTGTGCTCTTATGAGCCACAAAGAAATTGCTATTTACTTATTTATGTATGTATGTATGTGTGTATTTCAGAGAGGAAGGGAGAGGGAGAAAGGATAGAAACATCAGTGATGAGAGAGAATTATTGATCAGTTGCCTCCTGCACACCCCACACTGGGGATGGAGCCTGCAACCCCAACATGTACCCTGAGTTGAAATCGAACTGTGACCTCCTGGTTCATAGCTTGATGCTCAACCACTTGCTAGCTGGGCAGAAATTGGTTATCCTTTAAAAACTGAATTTGCTTTAGATTTTTCTCAAGTCATATGTTATTGTCATTAGTGGTTTGTTATTAATGTAAGTATTATTTTAGATTTGGATCATTTATTATTTTGAGTCACTTATTTTGAGTTAAACATGTGTTGAATTAAACACAGGAATGAATTGTGTAACAGAATTTGACTTTTCTTATTTCGGATGGCTCTTTCCCCCCTTCTTTTCATTATCAGGACATTTCTTCTTAACAGTCAAGGTGCTATTGTTTTATTTTCCCTTGGAATGAGAATATTAGAATATATATTTTTTAATAACATGGGTTTGAGCTTTTATTAAAGAGAAGGGAGGAAATAAATACCTGGCCTTTCAAAACCAGCTTCTAAATTTTCTTTCTAACTTGGTCAGTCAATATTTCTCTGCCCACAGACCTGCAGCTCCATCCAGCGTGGATAGTTCATCCTTGAGTGAAATTTGTGCATTTGGCCTTCCCCACTCTACCTCTACAGATGGCTCTTTGCCTGAGCCCAGCAGTTTCCCTCCTACGTAAAGCCTTTCTTGGCCATGGTACCCTAGAACCTTTATTGCTTTATGTGATCCCATTTCCTTTAGCAATTACCCATACATTTCCTCATACCATTCTTTCTGTGATTTCATTGTCTTGAATTGTTTAAGCCATTATTATTTACCTTTTCATTTTGTATTTTTCTCCCCAACACTAGGGAGTGGCACATGTTAATTTCACATGTATTGAGAAGATGACCCCCTTAACCTAGCCTAATTTTTGAAAATTAGTGAAATATTCCGATTACTAAATACTAATAAGGTTTTGGACCATACTAAATCATAGAACACATTTTCAAATGATTTTGATCATAAGTTAATCAATTGATGTTGACTAATTTAATGAAGAAATCAAACCATTAAATTATTTATTAGCACTGACCAGTTATTTTCAAGAGATATAAAATCAGATATAATTCTTCTCTCTTCATTGCCTATGCAGCAGCATTGTGAAGTGTGGAAGTGAGGAGGGCAGCATGGAATAGAGATTGGAAAGAACACTGGACTGGGATTTAGATGACTGAGGCGTTAGTCCTGGATCTCCTGCTAATTAGCTTTGAGATTGGTCAAGTCCATTTGCTTTTCCTACCTCAACTTTTTTCATGTGTAAATAAAGAAAGTTGAATTAAGTAATCTCTAAGGTCTCACTCAGCTCTAAAATTCTGGATAGAGACGCAATTTTTAAAAATTATTTAAATAGCCTAGCTGGTGTGGCTCAATTATTATGTGTCAACCTATAACCAAGGGGGTAACAGTTCGATTCCTGGTCAGGGCACATGCCGAGGTTGTGAGCTCGATCCCTAGTAGGCGCTATGCAGGAGGCAGCCAATCAATGATTCTCTCTCATCATTGATGTTTCTCTCTCCCTTCCTTTCTGAAAGCAATACAAATATATTCTTAAAAATAAAATAAAATACTTTAAATACATAAAGCAATTTCAGATAAACATATTGATCAGTAATTAAAAAAATATCATCTATGCAATAATTACTACCTTTCCAACAAAACAGTTATCAGTATTGCCCAAATAGAAGTAGCATTCATATTTAGTCTTTTTTACTTTCTCTTATGTTCTCCATAAAAAATAAGTAAAGGAACAGAAAAACAAAGGGATACAGATATTTAAGCAACTGCATTGACATAGCACTGTTATAGCACATAGTACTGCTGTAATATTATACCAATTTAATTATCTAAATATTCATTGACTAATCAAGATTAACTATTTTGCCAAGTGTAGTAGCAATAATATTAAAGAATAGGTTCATTATACATATAATGTATGCAATCATACATTAATTTATTATGTAATATGCAGCTGCTAAGGATGCTTGTTACATGGTCTTGGGCAAGTTATTCATGGTTCTTTGGTCTCATATTTCTACCTAAATCATGATAGCCTTGAACTTACTATGAACCAGGGGACAACAGTTCGATTCTTGATAACAGTACATGATCTCTTTCTTTAAAAATATATTTTATTGATTTTTTACAGAGAGGAAGGGAGAGGGATAGAGAGTTAGAAACATCCATGAGAGAGAAACATCGATTAGCTGCCTCCTGCATACCTCCTACTGGGGATGTGTCTGCAACCAAGGTACATGCCCTTGACCAGAACCAAACCCGGGACCTTTCAGTCCACAGGCCGACGCTCTATCCACTGAGCCAAACCAGTCAGGGCAGCACATGATCTCTTAAGACAACTTTATTGAATCTTCAGAATATCTCCTAAAGCAATGGCTTCTGTAGTTGAAATTTAATCTTTTCTTTTTTTTAAATTTATCTTTATTGTTCAGATTATTACAGTTGTTCCTCTTTTTTCCCCCCATAACTCCCTTCCTCCCAGTTCCCACCCCATCCTCTGTCCTTACCCCCCTACTCCCGTCCTCATCCATAGTTGTACGATTATTATCCAGTCTCTTCCCACACCCCCAACACCCTTTTCCCCCCGAAAATTGTCGGTCCACTCCCTTTCTATGCCTCTGATTCTATTTTATTCACCAGTTTATTCTGTTCATTGGATTTCTTATTCACTTGATTTTTAGATTCACTTGATAGATATGTATTTGTTGTTCATAATTTTTATCTTTATTTTTTTTTCTTCCTCTTCTCAAAGGATACCTTTCAGCATTTCATATAATACTGGTTGGGTGGTGATGAATTCCTTTAGCTTTTTTTTGTCTGTGAACCTCTTTGTCTGACCTTCAATTCTGAATGATAGCTTTGCTGGGTAAAGTAATTTTGGCTGTAAGTTCTTGCTGTTCATCACTTTGAATATTTCTTGCCACTCCCTTCTGACCTGCAAAGTTTCTGTTGAGAAATCAGCTGACAGTCATATGGGTTCCCCCTTGTAGGTAACTAACTGCTTTTCTCTTGCTGCTTTTAAGATTTTCTCCTTGTCTTTTGCTCTTGGCATTTTAATTATGATGTGTCTTGGTGCATTCCTCTTTGGATTCCTTTTGTTTGGTATTCTCTGTGCTTCCAGGACTTGGAAGTCTATTTCTTTCACCAGGTAGGGGAAGTTTTCTGTCATTATTTCTTCAAATAGGTTTTCAATATCTTGCTCTCTCTCTTCTTCTGGCACCCCTATAATTCTGATGTTGGTACGCTTGAAGTTGTCCCAGAGGCTCCTTACACTGTCTTCATATTTTTGGATTCTTTTTTCTTTTGGCTTTTCCGGCTGGGTGTTTTTTGCTTTTTCATATTTCATATCTTTGACTTGATTCTTGCGATCCTCTCATCTGCTGCTGGATCTCTGTATATTATTCTTTATTTCAGTCAGTGTATGCTTAATTTCTAGCGGGTCCTTTTTCATATCCTCGAGGGTCTCACTAAATTTATCAGCGGTCTCTAGAAAATTCTTGAAAAACCTTATAACCGTGGTTTTGAACGCAATATCCAGTTGTTTGCTTTCCTCTATTTCTGTCATTTGTGATCTGTTTCTTTGTCTCCGCATTTTGGCTGTTTCCCTGTGTTGAGAGAGTGGCTTTCTGTGTTAGGTGATCACTGAGAGGAATTAACCTCTACGCCACTTGGTTATGAGAGTCAGCTGTGTCTACAGTGGGAGAACTTCTGTGCTGGAGACACCCTTATGGGGCAAGAGTTGTTTCAGTGGGGCTTTGGTGCTCACTGCGTTTGTGGATCTGAAGAGTTGTCTTTAGGATGGTCCCACTCTGGCCATTGGGTGACGCTGGCTCTTGTATCTCTAAGGAGGTACTATTTTAGCCTTCGCCTGCGGCTACTCAGCTTTTTATATGCAAAAGCCTCTGCATGAAGCTTGGGAGGGGTGGGGCCTCGGGGAGTCTACAGGGCGGAACCACCAGCTATGGCCGCTTCTCAGCCCTGCCCTAAGAGACTGAGTCTCTGTGTCCTATTGTAATCGCTGCAAGCAATGCTGAGAGAAACCCGCTTTGGATTTCCTCCCGGTGCCAATCAGTCCCTCTTCTCCAGGTATGCATCTGGTCCCCAGAAACTCGCCTGGAACTGGAGTTCAGAGCCGCTGGGAGTTTGTGGCTCCCCCCAGATTTAAAAAGAACCATGTTCTCCAGTGCCAGCCCTCTCCCCGAGCCACTTGTGCGCCTCTGTACCTCTCTACTTTGCTTCCGCCACTCCTCTGAGTCTCAGTCTCTTTCTAGTTGTAGAATTTTCACTCAGCCAGCCTTCCTGTGGTTCTGGATGGTGTCCGTTTTTTCTTTTTGTTGTGATATTAAAATAGTTGTGTCTGGCCGCAATTCCGGTGTTTACCTATGCTGCCATCTTGGTTTCTCTGAAATTTAATATTTATATTTTTTCTATAAAAATGCAAAATTTTATCATACATCATTACAAAATATTTCCAATTATAGACACTTTATCTTCAAGAATTTCTAATTTAAATTTGGAAGTGTGACGTAAAATTTTTGTAAAATTACTAAAAATATGTAAGTCTTGGGGAAAACAAAATAAACTAAATGGCTTTGGTGTGTGTTTCTTAACTAAAAGGGTAATTTTAAAAAAATATTACATTTATATATTTTCTTCATAGAATATTTTTATTTATTCTATTTTAATTAGAATATAAGTCTTAGAATTTGAAATGCAAATGCATTAATCCAATTAATTGAAAGAATTAATTTTAGATGTGATCACATATAGGCATTTGTGATTTTGAACTGAAATAGTCAAAGCTTCTTTGTTTTCATTTTTATTTGTTTATTAACTGAAAACTTAGGCACAAGATATGTATTAAAAAATTTCACAGATTTTTACATACACACATTCATAGCAGCATTATACATGATAGCCAGGAGGTGAAAGCAACCCACATGTCTAGTGATGGATGCATGGATAAACAAGATATGGTATATACATACAATGGAATCTTATCCAGCCTTACCAGGAAGGAAATTCTGGCATATGCTACAAAATAAATGAACCTTTTTTCATTATGCTAAGTGAAAAAACCCAGGCATGAAAAGACAAATACTTATATGAGTTCTCTACAGTAGTCAAATTCATAGAAACAGAAAAGGGCTAGGGCAAAGGAGGAGATGGGGAGCTGTTTAATGATACAGATTATCAGGTTTGCAAGAAGAAAGAGTTCTGGAGATTGTTGCACAATGGTGTGGATATACTTAACGCTATTAAACTATACACTTAAAAATGGCTAAGGTGGTAAATTATATGTGTTTTTTATCACAATTAAAAACAAATTTAACATTATGTAAGTAATATGATAGCACCTTTTGAAATTATCTTTATTCAGTGTTCAGTGAAATAAGTTGATTCTTTTTTAAAAAAATATATTTTATTGATTTTTTACAGAGAGGAAGGGAGAGGAATAGAGAGTTAGAAACACTGATGAGAGAGAAACATCGATCAGCTGCCTCCTGCACACTCCCTGCTGGGTATGTGCCCACAATCAAGGTACATGCCCTTAACCAGAATCGAACCTGGGACCCTTGAGTCCGAAGGCCAATGCTCTATCTACTGAGCCAAACGGGTTAGGGCAATAAGGTGATTCTTTTATTTTTTTCAGCTTTTAGTAAAAATAGTTTTAGCTCTGACTGGTTTGGCTCAGTGGATAGAGCGTCGGCCTGTGGACTGAAAGGTCCCGGCTTCGATTCCGGTCAAGGGCACGTACCTTGGTTGCGGGCACATCCCCAGTAGGAGGTGTGCAGGAGGCAGCTGATCGATGTTTCTCTCTCATCGATGTTTCTAACTAACCTTCTCCCTTCCTCTCTGTAAAAAGTCAAAAATATTTTAAAAAATGGTTTATAGAAAGTGTGCACAGCTGTTGCCTTAACAGAAGTTCCTAGGAACTAGGGAGTAGCAGATAGCAAGGAAGACAACCTTGCCTTCGTATTTTGCTTTCCAGTTTTACCAAGAACTTCACAACAACCTGGGAGGTAGGCCTGACAAGCATTGTTACTTCCATGTGTGGAAATCCTTGAGAGTCATAGAAGCTGAGTAACTTACCGATGAACACTATTGGAAATGGGTCTAAACAGGTCATTCTGTTACCCATCATACTGGCCAAGCAGGAAAGCAATACTAACCCTCTAACCTGTTTATGTTCTCTCATATTACCTTATATATATATATTTTAATCCTCACCTGAGGAAATGTTTTTACTGATTTTAGAGAGAGAGCGAGAGAAAGATTGTTTGCCTCCCATACGTGCCCCAACCTAGGGGTCAGCCTGCAACCTAAGTATATGCCCTGATCAGGGATTGAACTCACAACCTTTTGGTGTACTGGATGATGCTCCAACCAACTGAGCTACCCAGCCAGGGCTGTTTTACTTTATCTTAACTGCTATCTCATCTACAAAGTATCACTATTTAGAATACTAAATCTGAGCAAAGTCATTATACCACCAGAGATAATCTAAAGAAATACATCTGAAATGCTCAAAGAGACTGTTGTATAAGATTAAATTAAAAAGTGATATTTATTTATATAAATTTATATATTTACTAGAGGCCCGATGTACGAAATTTGTGCAATAGGCCTTCCTTCCCCCAGCTGCCGGCACCAGCTTCCCTCTGGCACCCGGTACCTGGGCTTCCCTAGCAGCCCCGGCTTCATCTGGAAGGACATCCAGTCTAATTAGCACATTATGCTTTTGTTATTATAGATATCATATATATGAATATATTGTATAATTTACATAAAAAATATAAAAAGTATTTAGCTTGAAAAGATGAAGTTGACTTCCATATGGTGGAGTAGCTAGGACCTTAAAAAAATATATCAAAGTGAATCATGAAAGTGTTTGCCAAATTTTATAATATAAAAAATAGAAACTATCGTTAATTAGTGAAAGGAATAAATTCAGGATGTACAGTGGATATTCAGCTTATAGAACTGTTAGCAAGGGAAGATTTTGGCCAAACTTCTCATTGAAACACACATACACAGTCCAATTGTATCTTCAGTCTTTGTTTGCTAGAGGGAAACACCATTTCAACCTTCTTAAAGCCTTAAATTAATATCATTGGCAGCACGAAAGGGGATGTTTGGACTCTGAATTTCCAGATTAGTACAGGGAGGAAGTTTCATGAAATTTCTGAAAATCTCAGCAAAATGTGAAAACTGAGAAGGAAACGATGCATTCTATCTTGGCTCCCAGGATGTGAGGCATTACTAGTATTCTTCTGTATCTCTAATATGTATATTTATATATATCTTTTCCCCCAGATCTCTTCTTGTACCACATCTCCTCCCACCTGGGCATTGTTTCCTCTTTCCCTAGGAACTGGCTTTTATGACTATGCATTTTTAAAAAGTTAAATATTTTGGGGTAGCATTTGTTAATAACATGTTTCAAGTCTACAGTTCTATAATGCATCATCTGTACATTGCATTCTGTGCTCATCACCCAAAATGTAATCTTCATCCTCCTCATCCCTTCTCCTCTTGTCATTTTTTAAAAAGCCATGAATTTAGCTATCATCTGCAAATGGTGAAATTCACTGCTACTTATTGAGCTTCTATTATAGGACCATATGGACTATAGAATGCTGTAGTGTGCATTTTATACACCTTATTTAATTTTCGTAGAATCCCTATTAGGTAGGCAGTATTTTACTATTGTATGATGAAGAAATAGACTAAAAACTACACAGCTGGAAAGAAACAGAGCTGGAATTGAATCTTCTCCTTTATGCGAGTGACCTTTTCATGCAGCAGTACAACCTCCCTATTCACCCAACAAATACTGCTTTATTGCCTACTGGTAACAGTGAACATTTATTGGATGCTTACTGAGTTCCAGGCACTGTGTCTAGTGATTTATATATATATTATTACATTTAATTCTCATTTTCCTTTCACCTAGGTACTATTATCCCCATTTTCCTAGTGAGAAAACCAGTTTTCCCTGAATTATCCATCCAATACCTATTCTCCCAAATTAAACCTCATAGTAATCAGACTTCAGCTTGAATCACATAGTCACTCACCCCATCTGTGTTACTGTCTTTTCTCCTTTGCAGCCTCTGAATGCATCCTTATTTATCTGCTCTCTATGGGAAATCCTATAATTTCTCTCACTTTCCACCTTTATTCCGATCTCCGTTTAGGCAAACTTGGAACCAAAATTCTTTTTTTCTCTGCTTTAACTTCTTCCTTCCTTGTTTTAGGCTTTTTTCGGTGACTGTTAGAAACCGAGTTACATAAAACATTTTTTGCCCTCTTGTTCCAACCCTGCGCTTGGACTCCTCTCAGGCCATTTGTTCCCTCAGACTTCAGATACCACAGTTTCCCCTTGCCTTGCTGGTGACAGTCTCCTTCCTGTCTGCCCATCACACACTGACCTCTTTGTCCTTTTGTAACCCAGTTTCTACCTGGACCACCTCTATGTTCTGCCAAAGCTGTCCTTTTCTTAAATTCATCTAGGTGCTTTTCCAAGCTCAAGCCATCATCCTCTTCCCTGTGTACCTAAGGGGTAAAAGCAGAACTTCCCCTGCTCATCACCCTGACTCGGTAGGAAATTGATCTGACTCTCATTTATCTACTACTTTCAGAATCTGTATTTTTTTCCAGAGTATATATCAGGTCGTTTCCTGTCCCATTGTATCAAGTTATGTGAAGACTCTTTCTCCTCCATTTCTGCCTTTTTCAGCTCACTAATGCCCAAGTTCTTACTTTGCTTGGAGAATTCTATATTAAGCACCATATTTTAGATTAGAACCTAGAAGAGTCCTTATGGTATTATTTAGTTTATTCCTGTCATAGAGATAAGATCTTTCTCAACTTCTTCTTGACAACAGTTATTTACATTTTTAATTAAAAATTTATTTTAACAAAGGGCTGAGGCTGCTTATATGTACCAGGTATTGTTATAAAGATACTTTAAGAAATAAGGGCCCTCCTGACATTGTAGTAAATGGAGAAAGACATGACTACCTCCGTAAGAAAAAGACTGCAGTTTGCCTTTGAGATGCTTTTAAGTGCAGTGTCACATGGAGTAACTATTATTTTTGTCTAGTCTGTAAAGGCAAATGGAGTTTTAACAATATCTCATATCAATGATTAGTAGCCAGGTGTAAAGAAAATGGAGTTGATTTGACACTGTTGGTTCTAACTTAAGGAGGATGAATAGTTTCAGAGAATATGTTGTATATACTCCTTGATGTCTTGAATACCAGTATCTCTAGTTGGTTGTCAGACTTGTGTTTTGCTTTTGTTTATGGTAGGTGAAATAGACAGACTTTTTAAAATTTTTGTTTTATTGCTTAAAGTATTACAAAGAGTGTTAAATAAGTCTCCATTTTTCCCCCTTGACCTTCCCCCTTCCTCCCTTCCCCTCCAGTGTCTTGTGTCCATTGATTATGCTCCTATGCATGCATACAAGTCCTTCAGTTGATCTCTTAACTCCCCCCCAACCCTCCCGAGCCTTCCAGCTGTAGCTTGACAGTCTGTTCAATGCTATTCTGCCTCTGTATCTGTTTATAATGGTCTTTATTATCCATAAATGAGATCATGTGGTATTTTTCTTTCATTGACTGGCTTATTTCACTTAGCATAATGCTCTCCATTACCATCCATGCCGCTACAAATGGTAAGATTTCCTTCTTTTTTACAGCAGCATAGTATTCCATTGTGTAGATGTACCACAGTTTTCTAATCCATTCATCTGCTGATGGGCACTTAGGCTGTTTCCAAATCTTAGCTATGGTAAATTGTGCTGCTATGAACATAGGGGTGCATATATCCTTTCGGATTGGTGTTTCTGGTTTCTTGGGATATATTTCCAGAAGTGGGATCGCAGGGTCAAATGAGAGTTCCATTTTTAATTTTTTTGAGGAAACTCCATACTAGACAGACTTGTTAGGAGAGAAAGAAGTGGCAGATTTCAGGTAGAATCTAGGAAAAATTAGTCAAACTTTTATGATTTGGTTATCTAGTATATAAAGTAGGCATATATATATATATATATATATATATATATATATATATACACACACACACACACACATATATTTTTTTTTTTCAGAGAGAGGAAGGGAGAGAGAGGAACATCAGTGATAAGAGAGAATCATTGATCAGTTGTCTCTTGCACGATTCCTACTGAGGATCGAACTTGCAACCCTGCGTATGCTCTGACTGGGAATCGAACCGTGACCTGGTTCATAGGTCAGTGCTCCATCACTGAGTAACACTGGCCAGACACACTAGCAGTTCTAACAGTTCTTCTTAGACTTTAATATGTAAAATCACTTAGGAATCATATTAAAATACAGATTCTGGCTTAGTAGTTCTGGAGTGAGACCTGAGATTCTGCTAGTAAGCTTCCAGGAGTTGCTTTTCTGCTGGTTCATGGACCACAATTTGAACCAAAGTGTGTATTCCTAATTTCTTGGATAATCTGCTACTTGTACTACTATGGAAAAGACAAATTTAAAAATATTCTTCTGCTATTGATTTTAAAATATACTTAAGAAAGCCAAACAATGGCAAGACTTTTTATAGAACATTTATTTGTTTTTGTTTTTGTTTTTTACCCCAACAGGGACTGTATATCTTTTAGAACCAGTTTGATCAGTAGCTGTTGCTCATTTTATCTGAATCAAAAGGGCAGTTTAGAAATATCCTGAATGTCTATTCTCATAGTAGCAGTAGCTATATAATAATAATAATAATAATAATGATAATAATTTATTTTCTGGATACTTTGTGACCTTCATTCAGTCTGCTAGTCCTCAGTCATTTGCTTGGTGCGTCCATTGTACAAGCCTTTGTGCCTGTAGAGAAAACATTTTATTAATTTTTTGGGATGGGATATGATAGCCAACTTAGACTAATTGGGGAAGAAAGTTAATGCTGACTGGTAGAAATCCTGAGTTCTAAAAAGCTTTAAAAGATATCAGCCTTTCAAAAAAAAAAGAGGAGGTCTGTTAGAGATATTTAAGGAAGTTGCTTTATTATATGCACTGATAATTGGTTGTGAAAATTTATTATAGTTGTTTGCATATAAATAGAGGTTTCTAAAGAACTTGGGGTTACTTCAAAACTATTGGATGGATTAGAATTATTTTATTATTTATTACATCTGATTTACATTTTCTTTAAAACAAGGTAGTGTGTTTTTTAAAGAAAACAAACAAAGGAAAAAAAATAGCCTCTCTTGCCCGTCATGGCTCAGTGGTTGAGCATCGACTTAAGAACCAGGAGGTTGAGGTTCGATTCCTGGTCAGGGCATATGATTTGGCTATATAGTACAAACATCTCCCTTTCCATTCCTCTCTGAAATCAATAAAAATATATTCAAAAAAATAAAAAAACAGCCTTCCTAAATAATTCAAAATTCAGAGTTAGACTTGCTCTGCATTTGCTCTCCTGAATAAATTATAAAATGTTCTGTTTTCTCAGTTTAAACTTTTCCCTAATATTTATTATTGATGGTAATTTTTCTTTAATTTGGTTTAACTCTTCTCTTGGAAGAGTGGTTGGATTATTGTCAATAATAATGCTTATTGCCAACATTTATGGCGTTCTTATTCTGTGTCAGACACTGTACATGGAGTATTTTATTTCTCCCAAGAACCCCCCTTTTTACCATAAGGCCAGAGAGACTAAGTAACTTGCTTAGTTTATTCAGCTGGTAAATGAGGGAGGTAGTATTCCAATGCTGATGGCCTGACTTGAGAGTCCATACTCAGAACCTTGAGAATTCCTCTAGGTTAAGAAGAAAAGGCCTACAAGACATCAAAGGGCCTGACTTTTAATGAGAGGGGCTTAGATTATTCCCGACATAAGATATATTTGTGAGGATTTGGAATGGAGAGGGTGGGGTGCCACAGAAGGAATGACTTCGTGATATCCATGTTTACTAGGAACTTTCACATTTAATCAGCACACATCAACTCTATGACATACTATTTCTTCACTAAAAAGAAAACAACAGTCGATTCTCCATCTATAGTGTCTGTTGCCGACCCCATCATTTTGGGAAAATCTTACTCTCTTGGTCTTCATGATGTCATTGTCTTCCTTCTTCTCTGGCTACTTTGAAACCATTTATTTCTCCCAGTCTTCCCATAAGTGTCCCCCCCGCAGCCCCGGCCCCCCCCCCCCCACCGGATTCATTCCTTGCTCCTTTTACTCTATGTGCTCCTTTTATCTGTGTGCTCTTCTTGTGACTTCAAACACTGGTGTGGTTTTCACTGCCAGACTCCTATGTGTCTGCAGCCCTGGCAGTCCTCTGCCGCTGAGAGCCACTGGGTGCTTCCTCCTACATCTGCACAAGCACTTCCAACACAAGATGTTTAAAAGTTTACCTGATCATCTCCTTCCAGATCTACTCCGTTTCCTTTATGCTCTGCCCTGGATCATGACTTTACCACTATGCTACCAGCCACTCCAGAAATCTGGGAGTAATCCTGAACTTTCCGTCTCTCCTCTTATATCCATATCAGTCACCAAGTCTAGATTTATTCTTGAAACTTTCATATCTGCCCATCTTTTCTATCACCAGTGCAGCTTCCCGAATCCAGGTTTCCATCATTTCTTGCAATTTAGTGGTCTCCAAGTTTGGCTGCCCATCAGAATCACCAGGGGCACTTTGAGATTATAGTGTTGGTCCCACCCACAGACACTGTGATTCAGTAGGTCTGGGGTGGGGCCTAGGAATCTGTTTTTTAACAAGCAGATGATTCGTATCAGACTCCCCCAGGTCTGATCTAACCTATACATCTTCAGCAATTTCCTGCCATCTCTCCTTGTATAACCCCTACTTCAGGTTTGCTTGGTTGCTAAAATAAGTGCTTTTTTTTTCTTTTTAGCTATATGTTTATACATACGTTTTTCTTCCTCCCTATTTGCTTGACAAATTTCTTTTATTCTTTAAGAATAAACATTATTTATTCTCTCCTGTCCTAACATTGTTCTTTAGACTAGCCTCTAATATTGTTTTCATTATCCTGCATAACAATTGATTTTTCATGTCTGTCTTCTCCTCTAATAGATGAGTTTTGAGAGGTCAAGGAACAAGTAATCTACCCCAAATCTCTTAGATCAGAAGTGGAGAATCTGACTTGAAAATCTGTTCTATTTACCCTTAAAATCTCTGGGATTTCAAGATACAAATCAGGTTAAGAATAAAAGCCTATTGGTGGGTCATGGATACAGACAACAGTATGACGATTACTAGAGGGAAGGGGGCTGATGAAGGCAGGTGGAAGAGAGTAAATGAGAGAGAAATGGTGATGGAAGTAAACTAGACTTTGGATGGTGAGAACACAATGTAATGTGCAGATGATGTATTGTAGAATTGTATACTTGAAACTATAATATTATTGACCAATATAACCCCAATAAATTCAATTTAAAAAAACCTGTTGGTGGAGGGTATTTTTAAGGGAAGCTCCACTTTAGACAGATGATTTTTCTTCCCCATTTTTTATAAAGGTATAATTTACACATAATAAAATTAACTCTAATTTTTAATGATTAATTTGTAAGTTTTGACACACATATGGTTGTATAAACATTACATGGCTTTAATACAGATAAAATTGTATAATGTTTGTAAATAAGTGAGTCCCACTTGGCATGAGCTTTATGAAACAGCCCAATGTTTTAAATAGAAAGTATTTCCCCAAGTGTTAACCTAAAGGGTGGAAGGATTAAATTAATATGTCTTGGTAATTCTTTATTTCCAATTTTAAAATATAGATTTGAGAGATAGAGATAGAGGTAGAGGTAGAGAGAGAGAGAGAGAGAGAGAGAGGGAGAGAGAGAGAGGGAGAAACATCAATGTGAGAAACATAGATGTGAGAAAAACATCCATTGGCTGCCTCCCATATATACCAAACCAGGGCTCAAACCCTCAACCTGGATATGTGTCCCTGACTGGAAATCAAACCTGCCACCTTTTAGTGTATGTGATGACACTCTAACCCACTGAGCCACACCGGTCAGAGCATGTCCTGGTACTTCTTATTGTTAAAATAAAGACTCTTGCTCATGAAATAGAGTTGCTTTATTTGATAATTCATTATGTTAAGGTAATACAAATCATATAAAGCTTCAGTACTCATTATTTTCCTGGACTGTTCTATTTCCTTATATATTTTTTTGAGGGGACCTGTTAGTAATAGTGAATTTTCATGTCATTGTATAACACTGTTGTGATGCACTCAAGTCCTTCTTTTTAATGGAAAAGGGAACATGTAGGGCATTTGAATGTTGTCCGAGTACTAAATGAAATATTAATGCAAGTAGATTCAGAAGGACACAAATAACTGCAAAGACAGGGGAAATTTCATGGAAATGTTGTAGGATGGGAATTATTATGCTGTTCAGGACACTGACAATTACTGCAACTTTCATAATAATCATTGGAAGTGGAATTTTTGAGAGCTGGAAGGGCTAATTTGAGAAGGACCTGGTGTGAAATGTGGTCCTTCTATAGGCAGAACACAAGGTTTGTTAAGTGGTTGCTGCATGAATGCATGACTTGTGTTGTTGGGCAAAGAAGTAAGGGCATTGCCCTTTTTCTCTTGGAGAAAGCATTAAAGACATTGAGCCTCATAGGACACACATGTACTCACTAAATACCTGGTTGAGGTGGTGTTAACTTCAGGTAAAAGTTGTGTGTCAACATAGAGGAATATCTGGCAATAGCTGTAGAAAGCTATTGTACACTGAAGAAACCTTGAGTATCAGTAAATGTACAGTTGGATTTCACTGAGGGATAGAGAATAAAGGACTGATAAGAAAAAAAACACCCACTCTTCATTTATTCATTAAATAAATTTTTGGGGCCTTGAGAGGCCTTGCAATATAAGAATGAAAGACCCAACCCCTGCTTTCAGGGAGATTACATTTTTTTTCCTTTTTTAAATATATTTTATTGATTCTTTTACAGAGAGGAAGGGAGAGGACAGAGAGTTAGAAACATCGATGAGAGAGAAACATCAATCAGCTGCCTCCTGCACACCTCCTATTGGGGATGTGCCCACAATCAAGGTACATGCCCTTGACCAGGATGGAACCTGAGACCTTTCAGTCCCCAGGCCGATGCTCTATCCAGTGAGCCAAAACTGTCAGGGCAGGGAGATTACATTTTAAAGGAATGTGACTGAACAAGGTGATGAGTGCTCTAATGGAACAGAAACATGTGCAGGTACTTTGGCATGTAAAATGGGTCCCTTGGTCAGTGAAAATTGCCTATTTTCTTGATCTGCTTTTCCTCACCTTCAATTTCGTTCTTCCTCCTAATTATTATTTTTAAAAGGAACAGTTTTCATAAGTTAAAAAAAACTACTTAAGAGATCACCTAGTTTCTTGGTACTTAAAAGTTGGTCCATGGAATGAATATTAGCATAGCCTCAGGTGGAGCTTTTTAGAAAATGCAGAATCTTCCTAAAAATGGGCTACATCCCGGCCTTACTGAGTCAGACACTGCATTTTAGCATCTCCTTACACTAATCTAGTTTACCCCTACATGAAGTTTTATAGATGAAGGACATGAAGACATTGTGCCCTATGCACAGTAGCAGAGCTGGCATGAAAACTCTGTTTACTGATAGAGTCTTGCATGATTTCTCTCATGTCTATTAGTTCTTATCTATCCCCTCCACCTTTTCTCTCTTCCATTGGCCTCTGTTAGTGCTTTATATTGTCAGATCTTCAGCTTCTTACTTCTCTCTCTTTTTATTAGTCTTCTCTTTAAAATTTTCTGTTGAATGAGAGAATGGTACAGGTTACCCACAGTATACATTTTTATTTATTCTTGATTTCTGGAAATTTTGGGACCTATTTCTCTATTTTTTTTTAACTTATTGTTCAAAACATCCTTTGAAGACAGTAGGAATTCTGTGTGTGGATTAGAGTGAGAAATGATCTGTGATGTTGGAAATTAGAATCTCTTTACAGATGAATTTATCTTCCTTTCTTTGTTACATAGATTATTCCTTAAAGCAGTCCTTTTGCTCTTTGTTTCATTGTCATGGGGAAAAAAAGTACCCGCTCTCAAGTTTGTGGATAAGAATAGCACACTCCAGCAACTCCTTCTTTAGTGACCTGAAGTAGAGAGGGCTTTAAGGTTTAGGGGGTTTGTGTTAAACTTTTCTATAATGTAGAAAAATAAATACCTAAATAGATAAGTACCCCCATGTTTTAAGGGGGCCTTTGGCATAGAAAGATATGATCAAAGAAAGATAAAATGACAACATTAAGGAAAAGTGTACAATCACTGGTGGGACCATAGTGACACAGTGCCTTCAAACAAAAAACCACTCCTCCCTCCTGTGAGAGATTTACTCTCTCTCCTGTCCTTTTAAATATTTTAGTTTATGTTAAGTCTGGAATAGGTTCTGGTTTAAGTGGTAGAACCATAATTTCCATGAATAAACAGATAATAGACTTCCTATAAACTATGAAATAAAGTCAGTTTTTCTTATTCTCGTATTTGTTTTTCTTTCAAGTCCCTATTCTATCTTTATAGCAACTCTTATTTTATAGAAACCATAGTTATTATATTACTTCCTGACTTCAGAGACTGTGATTAAATATTGTTCCACTTGTGTTTTGTGTCTTGAACCTTATTTTCTTTTGACAGTATATAAAAACATTCATTTAGCTTTAAGAAAAATATTTTGAAATATAGTTATGTAATATATAGTTTTATTAAAATGGACAGTTTAAAATATGGGAGCCCTAGCTGGTTTGGCTCACTGGGTAGAGCGTCGGCCTGCAGACTCAAGGGTCCCAGGTTCAATTCCAGTCAAGGACATGTACTTTGGTTGCGGGCACATCCCAGTAGTGGGTGTGTAGGAGGCAGCTGATGGATACTTCTCTCTCATAGATGTTTCTAACTCTCTATCCCTCTCCCTTCCTCTCTGTAAAAAATTAATAAAATATATAAAAAAATATTTAAATATGGGACATTGTAATGAGCAAGTAAATTAAATTTATTTTGGTTAGCTTTGGGAACTGGCTAAAAGGTAGAATTTTTTTTTTTTTTACTATTTTAAAACTATATAATATTCTTAAAAATAGAACATAGAAATGCTTTGCATTACCAAGAAGAAACTAGACATTATTAGTTTCACAATCTTTTAAATGCTGTTTAACTTCTAGAAATATAAAATTTAATTTCAATATCTTCTTAAAATGTATTAGAAAATTAATTTTTGTTAACTGCATATTTTATTTTCATGCTTGTCTTAGAAATATTTTACTTCTAGCAGAACTATTGTAAAATTGATTCATGGATGCCTATTTAAATATTAAGGACACTTTATTCATTTTAAATGAAATAGTGTGTTATATATATAGTTACACATATGTAAGGTAAATGATTTATAGCTTTAGAGAAAAGCTATAAATTGCTTATGTTTATGGGTAAAAAAATAGACTCATGTTCTTAAAGAAAATTGGGAAAATGTCATGAATATGATGATTATTACTTAAATAAATTATAGAACTGTAATGATCTCTAAGTTAATATCCCAGATATAACTGTACTTGTCTTCAGTATCCAGAAATATCCCAGGAAATGGCTTTCATTGCTCCATACCTCTTCAGTTTACTAATTCTTTCCTGTCTTAAACAAACTGCACTGATAAATTTCACGTTTAATATGGAAGACAAGTTTCTCCTTAAAGTATTTTCTGTCTATGAAGTGTCTCATTAACTTCTCATCTCATCCCAAGTTTGTCCTATATTTTTCATAAGTTTTATTTCTTGTCTTTGTTCTCTATAAAACATAACGTGTGACATGTGCAACAAAACTTCTTTCTCAAAAGCTGCTCACAAGACTCAGTCTTGTTTCTTTGGTTAAGTCATGTATTTTTGTTGGGACTCACAGGACAATGATCAGTATTTGGTCAATTTAGGAAAACCAAGTTGAAACACAATTCCTAAAAAATTCATTTTATAAAACTTATTGTTTAATGATTTTTCTGTTATTTTGTTTTCCCTGTAGATAAACGTGTGGAAAATTGGCCTCTCATGCAGTCTCCGTGGCCTACGCTTTGTATAAGTACTCTTTATCTCCTGTTCGTGTGGCTGGGCCCAAAGTGGATGAAGCCCAGAGAACCTTTTCAGATGCGCTTAGTGCTCATTGTCTATAATTTTGGGATGGTTTTGCTTAATCTCTTTATCTTCAGAGAGGTACGTTTACTGAACTCACTTTATAATTCCCCTGGGTTATTGGAAATTAAAAAAAGAGAATATGTAAAACCATCATTGTAATATTGTACCAAAGGTACCTTAGTTAGTCGCAAGCATGTCAAACTCAAAGGCTAACATGGACCAAATAAATGAGGCATGTAGCCCGTGGGCCATGAGTTTGACATGGTTGCTCTAAAAGTAAATTTTATATTATTTTGGATAACAAAAATATAAAACATACATAAGGTATAGGACAGGTGTTTAAAAGGAAATTTTGAAGTAGGCTGACTGGGTTCTAAAATAACCCTTATGAGTTGTTCTGATATTGGAAATTATTTAACTTTTCTGAGACTCATTTTCCCATTAAATGGGGGAAATACCTACCTTCTAGGGTATCAGAGGTAAAAGTGAAGTAACTTTTGCATAGTTTTTAGCACATATTAAGTACTCTGTAAATAGTTGCACATACTTATTTATAATTCGTACTCAGCAGTTTCAAGGTCGTAGCTGATCAAACTATGCAGATGTAAAACACCAATTTCAAATTAAATCCTATTATATAATGTCATTGTAATTGGATTGAAGGTAAAATGAGTTCACTGTTATACAACTATTGCTAGTAATCAATGTATACTTTTCTGGGCACTAGCAAATTCTTTAATTGACAACTTAGGCTACAGAATCTCATCTTGGTAAAAACCTTTTATTTATTTGGTACTTTTACTTAATTGTTAGATACAAACCACTCGAGATCAGGAATAAAAAGCAATACAACTCTTAGATCTGAGGAATGGTCAATCAAAATTTCTCTTAATATTATGAAGTAGATAAAATTGATGTTTTAGTCCAAAAGTTACATGTGATTTTTAATTTTTTCTAAATTTCAGAAAATTGAGACAGTAAATTGTAAATATTCCAACACATTAAATGTTTAATGCATTTAAAATATTTTAGATAATTACTTTTAAAAATAATTTCAAAGATTGCATATTGTATTTAGGGCTCTGAAATGCTGTATCTACTAAAACTTTACTCCAAATGTTATTCCCCTTTTTCCAGTTATTCACGGCGTCCTATAGAGCAGGATATAGCTATATTTGCCAGAGTGTGGATTATTCTGATAATGTTAATGAAGTCAGGGTAAGTACATTAACTCTTAATCAGTCAAAGAAGATTTAATTTTATAGTCCCCAGTCTGTGAAAAACATTCTGTTATATAGTGGTCGAAGTGTGCTGGATTGTTTTGTGTCAGTAAAGCTATTTTTTTCAAGTACATAATTAAAAATCCATTTTCTTACCTACCGTGTTTTTCATTTGGTGTGTGAGTGTGAATATGTGTTGAGTTACTAGATTGCAGTACTTTAAAAAAAGTTCTGTGCTTAATGTAAAGATATTTTAGATTTTTGTTGTTTTGGGTCAAGAATAGAAATTCATAAAGAGATTCTAACTTTTTGTTAAGGAAGTCAGGAAAAACAAATGTTTTATAGTATAGCACAATTTATATAGGTATAGACTCAGTTTTTATTATATTTGCAGAAAAATAAACCAATAGTAATAGAATGTTATCATATTTTACTTTTTAATCACCTACATTAATAAATTTATCATTTTATTCAAAAGGAAAAAACAATAGTTATTTTATTAAGTATTTATCAAACTGCTCTTGTATTCTGTGGTTCATATTTAAAGATATATACACATAAAACATGTACACATGCTATATGTTTTATGTTACATGTAATATACACAGTAATAGTGTGATACGTAGTAGCTTCCCTTGAAAACACTAGCTTTTTGGAATTGGGATTGGATAATAAAAATAGCAATATTCATCAAGATCCAAGATCAAACTGCTTTAATGTATTAGTATGGTATGTCCATGCCTTCATTTCCTTGTTAGAAGATTTATGTGCTGATGAAAAAAATCACCCCTTTGGTTGTCATAATTTGTTTTATTCATTTAACATATGTGTACTGAATATCAATCATATGCAGATAGTGTGAGGGGCACTGAAGACATTCTTGTGAAGGGTGGGAGAGGCAGACAATAGTCATGTAACAAATGGGTAGCAGGAAAATCAGACCCGTGGTGTGACTGACAAGGATGAGGGGCGTACTTCATTTACATTTCTTGGCTAGGAAAATTTTTTCTCTGATAACCATATTGTCAGAGAACCTCCTCAGGGAGAAGAAAAGGAAAAAGTGTTTAACTTGCTTTCTTTTAGGACTGCACTTAGAAAAACCCCTTGGGTGAAACAAAAAAACTAGTATTTTTAGGATAAAGATTTAAAATACCGCCCTGGCTTGCATAACCAGTCACTTCTTCAAGAAATTAGCTATTGTGAGACTGTAATCTAGGAGGAGAAAGAACCAGAGGTTTGCAACAGATTGCATGAGAAAATTTCTTCTCTGTCTCTACTCCTCTTAATATTAGATGTAGTAGAATAAATATTTTACTCAGAGACTTGTTTTTGTATTTGTTGTTATGTAGCCAAGAAGTATCACTTTTCACTTCGATGTAGCTACTCAAAGATATCTAATACAGTTTACAAATGAAAGATAGGAATTACTTATTACTATTACTATTCATAAGTTGTGGCTAATTTAGAGGCCCAGTTTTTTGGGGGGGAGGATAAGGCATTATCTTTTACCTTCTAGATAAAGTTTACTGTGCTAAAATGGTTATTTTATTTTAAGGTACTAACATAATAGTGAATATTAAATATATTGTGTTGCTGTGAGTAGTTAACTATTTTAAACCATATTATTATTCAACCAAATTCAGTGATTAATTCTCAACCTGTAAATAAAAGACTTTATTTTCTCTTTGGCCCACACTTTATGTAATTTTGTTTTTCAAAAGACAAAAACAAATAACTCAAACCCCATGATATCCAACAGGTACAGGGATCTATTAACTCTAAATCATCTAAGCCTATGGATGAATCTGTTAGACAACACCTGACACACAAAGGTTTATTCAGTTAGATACTTCCTAGGGCACATATCATAAAAAGTACTTGATGTAAAAAGTTGAGTTTAGGCTTCTATTATAATAGAGTTCTTTAAAATATTTTAAAACATATATACAGAGGTCACCTCTCACTGCATCCTTGCCTCCTCAATCTCAGCCATATAGTAATCTTTCTGTACCATCTGGTGTCTTAATTAGAGCCCCCCAAAGAAAAGACTTATTTGTGTAAGCAGGATTATATTTATGACCTAGGAAATGTTTGTTGTTTCTGTTTGTTTATTTTAATCTGCCATTTTAAAGGTTTTACTGCCTAATGCAGACTTCTGTGATTAGGTGCTTCGTTGCGTGTGTTAGAGAGCAATAATACGCCTTTTCTTTCCTTCTTCAGATAGCTGCTGCTTTGTGGTGGTACTTTGTCTCTAAAGGAATTGAGTATTTGGACACAGTGTTTTTTATCCTAAGGAAGAAAAACAACCAAGTCTCTTTCCTTCATGTATATCATCACTGTACAATGTTCACATTGTGGTGGATTGGAATTAAGTGGGTCGCAGGGGGACAAGGTGAGCATTTTCAGAAACATATCTGCATTTATTAAATTATGTAATGCGTTGGGTGGAAAGTAATGAGAACCTGGGAATTTGAGTTGGTCCATAATTTAACTTGCTTTCATTATTATTTCTGTATTAATTTCATTGTAAAGAAATTTGAAGAAAATAAAGCTTTAGCTTTTTGCCTGTGACTGCTTTAACATTAATGATTTGCCCCAGAGATGAGCATAAAATAATTATAAATGTAGAAAATAATATTTTGATGGGGAACAGTTCTAGTAGTTTTCATCTAAAGGATATCAAGATATAGCTTCTCAGTGTGAAGGCTCCATTCCCACTCCTGCTCTAAAATGTGCCTTAAAATCAGCCTATTGATTCTTACCCAAAGGAAATTATATATTGCTTTGTTAATGTTAAAGATCATCTGAATTCATAGTTTGGCTAAGATCTGCCTGTAGCTTTTCAAGATGCCTGTAGATTGAAGATGATTTACATTCCTCTGATGAGGACCCATGGTACAAGACATTATAGTACAGTTCACCTCACTTAAAATTACTTAGAAGCCTAAGAAATATTTTTGTAGGTATTTATATTGGCACATCTAAAGGCAATAATGAGACATTTGAAAATTTACTTAAACCATTATATGTACCATGACTTCTCACCCTCAAGAATAATAGGATGAAAAGTAATATAGGTAATTCTATTTTGGGGCCCACTTAAACTACTGAAAGCTCCCTATATTGATTGATAGTCCTTTGCATTGAAGAACATCCTTTTTTTACATATATGTTAAAAGCCTGAGTGTAAACATTAAAAATACCTAGCATGCTCTGACAAGAAAGCTTTTCAGTGGTACTATTTTACAACTTTTATTCCTAATCTCTACTCAAGATTATTAGGAAATAAAGTAGACTCATTTGTTTCATATACAAATAGTTTATTGATCAATAAGACTTTTTATATCTTGTAATTTCCTCTTTTTTGCAGCATTTTTCGGAGCCCAGCTGAATTCCTTCATTCATGTGATTATGTACTCATACTATGGGCTAACTGCATTTGGCCCATGGATTCAGAAGTACCTTTGGTGGAAACGATACCTGACCATGTTGCAGCTGGTGAGTTAAATGCTTCTGAAGTTTCTTCTGGTGCAACACTGAGCATGTTTGAGTTTACTGTGAAGTGCTGAGTGATTTTTGACAATTTTCTATTACCAGTTCAACTCTACGAGCCGGCTCTGGGAGTTGAGGTTGCTTGGCTCTGAGCTGCTTGTTCATAGACTTATGGGTACGGCCACTTGCTTTATAAATGTCTTTAAAAGACTGGACTAGCTCTTGTCTAAGAGAATGTTCTTTACAAATAAGTGTCTGTGAAGTGGGTGAGTAAAGATCTAAGCACACCACAAAGTACAGAGACTCATATATGTCTAGAAAAATAATATAACTCCTAGGTGATTTTTAAAGTATTTACTTAAAATATTATTATTTCTCTTCATCCTGTTTGCTGTTCCAGTTTTCAGTAATTGTTAACAAATCCCATACATTTAGAATAAAAGTTGAGAAAAGGCATAGAGCCAAGAAAGGGTTGGGGTAAAGGAAGGGTACAAGGACTGGAGAACTCCTCGTATTGCTCCAGCACCAAGTCCTCGGAGAGTAGAGCTACGTATTTTCAATTGCTAGTCTTTGAAGCAGACAGTTTTCAGCACATTCCCCAGTAGGACTTCATATAGCATTTGGGTGTTTCAGTGTAACATTCAGAGCTAGGCGCTAGCCCAGGAACGAAACCGGAAACCTAGACCAACCTGGTGGTATTTTTCAAGCCTTGGAATTTATTATAATTTGCTTTAATCATAGCATGCACACAATTTTATCAGTGAAATCACATTTGGAAATATTATCCATCTCTGCTTTAAGTTGCCAAACAGCTGGCTAACCAAACAGGAAACACAGCTTTTGGGGAATGCTGGTGTGAAGGATTCATTTGTAATTAAAATGCTACAGGAAGCTTCCTTTTAGTTTTTGTGTAAGCTGTTTATACAGTTTGTGTAATTTATGTCTCTTAGTAATTAGTAAGTGGTCCCAAGAAAATGAAGAGATTACAAAAATCACACGAACTATTGATACCTGTTTTGTTGGAGCCTGCACCTGACTCTCCTTGAGCGATGCCATACTCGGTCACACCCACAGACACACCCTTTTTCGGTGATGCCAGTTCCAAGAACCATTGTGAAATCAAAAGTTCTTAAAATCTGGATTTGCCATGGACATTTTTTTAAGTGTTTAGCATGATATAAATTTGGGGCTTACCTGGAATAAATTACTTTAATAATATTTGATATAATAATACTGATAATGCTATCCTTAAAGAGAAACCACAAAAGTCCATTCCAAATAGGATGTTAATATATGAAGAGTAGTGTATTTCCAGTTCTTACAACAGATAATCATGTAGGTTAATTGTGTGAAAACATAACACTGGTTAACACCATGAAATTCATAATTTTTATTTTGAGAACCTTTCACTTATTAATATATTAGAATTTAAACTGATTTGCCTCATCTTAATTAAAAGCATCTTAATTTTGCTTTTCTCCTTTTAAAAAGTCTTCAAGTTGAAAGTAGTTCTTTCTTTTTGTACTATTTTCAACTACCTGCTAAATTTTACCAAAGATCTAAGCTTTTAAAGAATAATGTTAATTCATATGCCTATTACTTGTCTGCTATTTTGTAAGAAGTTCATTTTAAAACTATAGATACCAACTTGCTGACAATTTTGTGGAAAGAAATCAGTCTAAAATATGGGAGCAACACAAAAATTGAAGAGCCTTCAATACTATTACTTTACTCTCTTAGGCCACTGATATTCTCTCTCATTAGATGATATTATTCACTAGAGGCCCAGTGCACGAAATATGTGCACTGGTAGGGTCCCTAGTGGCTGTCAGCTGCTTTCCAGGGCCACCCTCCCTTCCCCCAGTCTGCTCTGCCCCCCTGGTCGAACTCCCAGAAGAACTCTCTGTTGAGAGGACAATTTACATACTATGCTTTTATTATATAGGATTATTATCCAACAGATATTCATTGGGTCCGGACACTGTGCCAAAGACTCAGGAATCATCATAGCAAAACAGTGTCCTGCCCTTTAGAGTTACATATTAGTGGAAAGGTGGGTGATCCAGAAGTCAGTTTTAGATAACTATCATTCTTATAAAGGAAAAACCCACACACACACAAAAAAAAAAAACCCTTTGGTGAATGGGATTGGAATGGCCAGTAGCATGGAGGCACTTTAGTTCTAGTCATCAGGAAGCCTTGCTGAGGAGATGGCATTTGAACAGCTACCCAAATGAGCACGAGCCAGGAGTGGGAGCCAGAGAACTACTAAACTGTGGATAAGGTGGCAGAATTTGGGTCTGTCATAGCTACCTAGAAGATTCTGAAGTTGTTTGCTATGCATTTACTTCTGTTTTCCAGGTTCAGTTCTTTGTGACCATTGGACACACAGCAATGTCTCTTTACACGGATTGCCCCTTCCCGAAGTGGATGCACTGGGCTCTGATTGCCTATACAATCAGCTTCATATTTCTCTTTCTCAACTTCTACATTCGGACATACAATGAGCCTAAAAAGTCAAACACTGGAAAAACAGCTGTGAATGGTATTTCAGCCAATGGTGTGAACAAATCAGAAAAACTGGTGGTAGAAAATGGAAAAAAGCAGAAAAATGGAAAAGCAAAAGGAGAGTAAATTGAACGAGGTCTTAACTGCTGTTGACAGCGAGGAAGCTCCCATTTCAGATAAAATTTCAGGGAAAACAAGCAAATGAGGGTTTGGGGTGGGGAGAAAAATGGCAAATGTGCTTTTATGTATTAGCGACCTTTAGATTGAGTAAAGTGTTAACTATGATACCCAGATGTTTTATTTATGAAGTTTTTATTTTAAACATTTTTTTTATTAGCTTTCATGTTGTCCAGACCAAAGCAATTGTTATGTGACTTCGGAGGCTCTCCCTCTGTTCACATCGTTTGTCTATTGCATGAAATTTCTCATGTATCATACATGCAGTTATTCTTCAGTCCGATGATCACAGAAACACAGTCTTTATGAGTTTTTTTTGGCTGAATTACTGATTACCTACTGATTAAATCAGTTACTATATATTTGCTGGTCCAAAGCTGGAAATGCAGATACTTTAAATTTGCACATTTGAATTCGTTTGCTGACTGGAATGATCAAATCTCTCCACCTCTGGTTTGAATATACCTTAGTGGTTGTAATTAAATTTTTAAAATCCGATGATCTCTGTAGACTTTTAGAGGCTTGATGATGATGGTGTTGGTGAAAATAAGAAAGAATTACAGTAAAATCCTGTCTGGCGACCCAGAGGTCACCATGACTTGTGGCACAAATCACTGTGGGGAACAGTTTTTGTGAAAAGGCAGCCTTTTGATATTTCTATTACTATCAGAAATACATTATGAAAATTAAGATTATTGTCTGATTGGAACATGAAACAACTCATGTCTGTATTGGTGACATAAATAGTTACAGTCATGTGCTGTTCGGAGACAGTATGTTGATTTTTACCAGACTTCTAATGTTTTGATTTGCGGCTGTTTACCGATTTTTCATATGTGGAAATATACCTACCTCTTCTGTTGGAAAGAACATTTAAAATTAAATAAATTTTAATTTAAAAAATCAAGGAGTCCTCTATTGTAGATCTTAATATTAACTATCCAATCCACCAGTTTATTTTTGTTTTGTTTTGTTTTTTTGCTTTTTTACAAATGGGCATACACCAAATTTTCCTGTGAAACTCTTCTTCTCTTTCAATGTGTTTAATTTTGGAATGATATTTTTCTTGTGACAGAGTTGCAAGATCTTATTTATTAACTAGATATGAAGTGTAAACCCATTTTGGTGCAATATTCTTGACTCCTTGGTGCTAAAAAATTATTAAATTCAGTGCTTGATTGTTACAAGGTATTAATTGTTAAGACACAAAATGAATAAAAATGAGAGTAGTCAGAACCAGAAAGTTAAATTTGCTGTTTACAAATGAAGTGTTTCATGTAATGTAAATGAACAACTGGAAATGCACTAAGAAAGAGAAGCTGTACAGTGTCTTATTACATAGAACAAATTGTTAGGGGTGTTGCACACGAATAATTATGGGAAGAGAAAATGTAACCCCCACCTCCCCAAATGAAAAAACGAAAGCATGAATCTTTCTAAGTATCTCAAGATGTCAAAACTGCATGTGCAGGATGTATGCTGTTTGTGCAGACCAACTATTTCAGAATATTTGTAAACTATAAAATATTTATTGTGCATTAAAATTACACACTTTTCCCCCAAAAGGTATGCAGTCATGAAAATTACAGAAAATTTGCAACAAATATAGTTGTTTGGTCTAAGAGGATTCAGCACCTGTGTTTTTGCTGCTCAGTGTGTAATGACTAGAGATTTGTAAATCTTTGTGAACATTCTGTACTGGTTCCCCAGAACTATTCGTTTCCTGCTACCTGATTTCAGCACAATAAATATACTGCTGTGGGAAAAATGACATTTTGTTAATCAGTTTATTATAAGGTAAATTATCTACTAGATTGGTGTTTATTCAATTCAGTTCTAAATTCTGCCAATTTCTAATGCAGAAATGAAATGAAATTGGAACTTGGATGTCTACAATTTCTGATAAAAATTTATAGCATAGTTTTGCTTTAAAAATTAGTTGCTTTTGGATCCAGACACAAAACATATTTTCTTCTAAATTAGTCTTACATTTGTCATTTCAAATTGTAAGCTTTAATATTTTCAAATTCAGTGCGCTTCTTTTTGTGCCAAAAATAAAGTGGGGGTGGGGGGGAGGGCTCTTGTGTCCTTATTTATAAATCATTTAGCTCTCACTGTACCTTATTATAGATGATTTTAAGATGTTATAAGTATAACCTTTTCTACTTGCTTTCATAATATGTCTGCCATCACACTAAGGTGCATGCTTCATACCTAAAAGTCATTGAAGGAGGATTGCATCCTATTTTTGGTAAACTACAGAAATATTTTCTTAACATAGAAAGCAGGGATTTTATTAAGTGTTTTTACTGAGTAAAATATCTAAAGCATGTAGCAGTGCATTTTCCAATAGAGTCGATCACTGTAGCTCTTCTTTCCCTTTTCTATATTACTCTTGACTCTGTTTTGCTGATGGACACTGACCGATGGCTAATTTCATCATTAGCATAATTAATTTAGTCATTCTCTTTTTTTCTTTTTCTACACACTCTTTGGGCTTTCAAAATTATTTCACATGGATTATATTCACATTTTAGAACATGGAATCTTGCCATATTTTGTAGTTTATTGGGAATATTTTAATTTACAGGTTTGTTTCATATATGCAGTGCAGTTTCCTTATAAATAAGAGAATCTAGAAGTGGAAGTGATTTTTGATGTCCTATCCATTTCATAATATGACATTTTAGGCATTATGTATTGACTATTGGCGCTGAACTTTATCTCAACTTTATTAAAATGCTGCATCAAGCGGAGCTGTTCACATCTTGGCTCTTACCTCCTCATAGCCTTAATCTCAGCCAGGTGCATTCCTCGTTGTCCCTCTTGAGAAAAAGATGCCTGCAGATGTATGGGATGTAAAGTGGTGCTCAGTATAGACAAGGGGGACTTAGACTTAGGGTCCTGCCAGATGGTCAATAGGTCTGCAGAGTTGAGAGACACCAATTGCTGAGATGCATACACAAGAGCCCAGCATCTTAGCAGTCGCCACAAAACCTGCGTACTGAGATTGGTCGCCTGCCACTCCGCATGTAAGCAGTGTTGATGCAGCAACCTTGGGGAACAAGTCCTTTATTTTGAAATTTGTGTTTAATCTTAGGTATTTTAGGTATCTGAAACAGAAGCAGAATTGTGAAAAGGATGAGAAATAGAAACAGATTTCTTGTTTCCAAACTCTACAAATCATGCAAGTGTTAGAAGTTGGTTTTCCTAATAAAAATATGAAGGGAAGGCACAGCTTTTAATTTTACTATTTTTTAAAGTTTTTAAAATAGTAGGATGGAACATAACTCTATGTTCCTGAAGGATTCAAAGATCTAAATTAAAAATTATAATTGACATAGAACCACTACCATATGAAGACGGATTCTAGAATAAATCACTAAAAGAGCATTGCGACCTGCTGAAAAAGGTGGTCAAAGCTGTCTTTAGAAGGTTAACAGGAATTTTAGGTAGGCAAGGGATGATCTGCATTGCCCCTTGGAGCTCTTCTAGGCTTCAGGTCTAGCTTTTGCTATAGCCTTTGAGAAATTAAACCTTTTTTCCAGCTGGTTAAAAAAAACAAAACAGCCCAGATCTTAGGTCTTCTTTTTCCTTTGTCTTTTCATTTTACCACACAAAGTCATGTTTACATGGCCACGTGTGAACAGGTTTTCCTTCATACCTCCATTCTTTGGCGATACATCTGTTCTTAAATAGGAATTCAACTAGAATTTTATTTTCCCCATTCTGATTGGTGAGGTTCTTCCAGGGAATGTGTCCTTAAAGTATTTCCTCTGAGAATAAATACATGCTGAGACACATCACCTGATGCCTATCTACCTAATTACAATAATCCAGTGGCGCTGTCAGAAGGTCACATTGTACTTGAACATGTACATAGAAACGATGTCCAAATTAAAAGCCATTCTTAAATGAAAAACCTTGGAAGGTTTAAATAATTCAGCCATTTCTGAAAAGATAAAATTGGAATTATTGGGTATTTCCCAATTTAACTACAAGAGTTAAAAGAGTATTTTGTCACTCCATATGTATTTTTAACTACTGAGAGGTAAGAGTGTTTTGTCAGTCCATATGCACAGTTTGTGTACTCTATCAGTCCCCTCTCTGAAACCCTTTTTTGCTATTTTAGAGAAGCCGGTTAGTTTGCTCTTTTTTACCAGTTTTAAATTTTGTCTTTGAATTTGCCATGGGGAAAAAGGAAACATCCAGTTGAAATTCCTTTGTCATCCCTGATGCATTATATTTAACCAAGTTTCTCCTCCCTATGAGGAGCTATCCTAAAACCAGTCTTTCAAGAACAGTGATTACCTACCTATTTGGTAATGAGAGGGTGGGTAGATTGAGTCTTGCCTGGTAGGTAGCATTATGTTAGTGACATTCACACCTCGCTTTTGAATGTGTCTTGTGTTCTGATTAACAAATCTGGAATCAAATTCAGCAATTACATTTTAATAAGCATGTTATATAGTTAGTGTTTATTATCTTTACACATACAGTTGGTTTTTAAATGTTTTCTCAGTTTATTTCTCAGTGAAAATTTAATGATGTTATACAGTCACACAAGAACAAATAATTGCTTGATAAAGCTATATTTATTCATCACATTTAAGTGTTCTCATTATGCTTGAATTATTACTGTCATCTATACGAATAAAAGGGTAATATGCTAATTAGACCAGACATCTTCCAGACGTCCTTCCAGACAAAGCCATGGTGGTGGGGCCGAGGCAGAGGTGGTTAGGGGCAATTAGGCCAGTAGGGGAGAGCAGTTAGGGGGAATCAGGTTGGCAGGCAGGTGAGCGGTTAGGAGCCAGCATTCCTGGATTATAAGAGGGATGTCTGACTGCTGGTTTAGGCCCAATCTCCACCAGGGGTCCCGTATTGGAGAGGGTGCAGGCTGGGCTGAGAGACTCTCCCCCCCCCCCCAATGCATGAATTTCATGCACTGGACCTCTAGTTATTACATGCTTGCAACCGTGGTATCTAGTCTTTTTTCCAGAAAGAAAAGGAATGTGGGAGCTTGTGAGGCAAAAGAGCAGCCAGATGAATTTGGGGAATAAATTTCTAACATCTTTAGAGATGAGATTTGGAATTCCCATCCTAGAGTCTACCCTAAATATTAACCACTTCAGAAAACCCTCTGTAGGTTAGTGTGCTAGATATTTATTGGCTCTACAAATCCAATCTTATCTCCTTTATTCATTTTCCTTCCCTTCCCGGTATTGGTGTCTAAAAATGACATTTCTCAGATTCTCTCACAAATTTGGGTTCTGTCAGTCTGAGGCACTTATGAAATTTTTGGAAACAGAGGTAGGTGCAGTCCTATATAATGTGATCATATTATATAGTAATGTAATTATATACACAATATGAACTCATGTTTTAAATTCTTGATATAAGTGTTGGCATCTAAACCACATGCTCCACTATCTTGACACCAATTTTGTGAATGAAGACAGCAGTCATGGTAATGGCAATCATGGCAGATCTGATCATATGAATTTGAAGTCAAAGACTAGGGGTGGCTTCTGACTTTCATTCTTCCAAGTTACCATAATCTTATAAGCATATAATTCTTTTCATGAAAGCTCTTTCTACTTGAAATACCTTGAGTGATATCTATTTTATGCGGTGAACCATACCTCACTAAGTATTCAGCACCAAAATTTGATCAGAAAATAGACTAGCAGAGATAATACTATGGAATTGGGTATATGACCTAGTTGAGTGATAATTTCATGACATGTGGGAAATGTGGTACTCTTTTCCACATAGAAAATAGTTGAATTTTCACCTATGGTAACCTAGAATGAAATATAGTAGTTCCCTCTAATTGGTGGGGGATGTGGTCCAAGAACCCCAGTAAACGCATGAAACCACAGATAGTACTGAACCTTATACATACTGTTTTTTCCTATGCATACAGGCCTATGACAAAGTTTAATTTATAAGTTAGGCACCATAAGAGATTAATAACAATAACTAATAACATACTAGTAGAACCATTATAACAATTTACTGTAATAAAATTTAAGTTACATGAATGTTCTCTCCAATAAATTTTACATTTTGCAATTCAATCCTATTCCTGAATCTCTGTAACCATCGCCATTCCTTACTGGCAATATGGCAACAAATAGCTGGGTATCACTTTCAGGGGATTCTTTGCTGAAGTCTTCCTATAAGCTCAATGAATCTTGCTCAACACGTTGCCATCAATAGGAACACATCTTCTGTTCAGCCTCCACTCACAAAGTAATGCCTTTTCCATTTTAACCAAGCCCTTATCCTGCACTGTGGCTATAACTGTTGGGGTTGGAGGTACAACAACAAAACTAGCATGAATTTCTTTTTCCTTCATCCTTTCACCAATAGAAGACTCGTTAGATCTCAGCAACTTCAGCATGATTTGTTTTCCCCTGAAGTCAAGAACTTTCACCCTTTTACTTAAATGAAATACTTTAGAGCTTCTCTGGGGCATAATTGAATTGCCAGCATCACTACTCTTGTGCTTTGGGGGTCATTGTTAAGTAAAATAAGGATTAGCTGAACACAAGCACTCAGATACCATGGCAATGGATTGCATAACAGAGATGCTACTAAGTGAATAAAATGTATACAGTGTGAAGACATTGGACAACGGGATGATTCACGTTCAGGGAAGGAAGGAGTGAGACAGTGCAAGATTTCATCGTGCTACTCAGAATTGTGAGTAATTTAAAATTTATGAATTGTTTATTTCTGGAATTTTTCATTTAATATTTTTGGAACATGGTTGACAACTGTTAACTGAGACTGCTGAAAGTGAGGTTGTGGATAAGGGGAACTACTGTAGCTATTGAACCTAAAGCCTTGACAGAACAAGTGGCTGCTGCATTGTAATGTTGTGATGGAAATAAGTACTATCAAGACTTGAGTGAGGTGGGTACTTCTGATTGCCCTGCAGAGCTTATAGAAACCATATTAACTCATGTTTGAAATTTTTGGCTACCTAAGAGGCCCTCTTATATCTTCTAGCTGCAGATCTGAAATGTTTTAAAACAAGATCCAGGTTTCAGCCCAACTGTGTTGCAAAATTACAACTTAAGTTCACAGCCTCAGTGGTTTCCTAAGTGAAAACTGTGGCATTCTATGGAAAAGGGTGGGAACCAAAGAATTGGAATGGGGACATTTTGGTAGATTTAAGTGAATCTGAGAACCCGAATCTCTAAATTTCACTGAGTATCCCTGGCCAGGAAAAGCAGCCCTCCTCCCTTGTTAGATGACATTATTTCTTTGCTGCTTGAGGTCCTGTAATGACTTCACTCACGGAAGTTACCTTCTGAAAGCATGCTGATCTTCTTTGCCTGCCTTCTACTCTTACAATGTCATCAGATCTGTAAAGAGAATTAGATCACAGCATGCCCACAGTGAGGCATACAAAATCTACCCTGAGAGGAGATAGCTTAGATTTATAGAATTTGGCTAATGTTCACTTGTAAAAATGTGTAGGAATAGAGTCCAAGAGTGCTCACCAAAGCAGAAATATTGCACTAAAATTATTAATATTGGTGCACTTACCAGAAATTCTTAATTTGAGGACATATGTCAACAGTGAGGAGTAGCTTTGATGACTTGTCAGTGGCTTAATGAAAATCTGGAATTATTGGTAGCCTACATTAAATTGAAATATATGTTAGAAGTTCATTGCAATGATGTGGAAGGGGAAATCCAAAGGCTTGGGGAATTAGCATGTTGGAGCCGATTGATTGTGTTCCACTCATTTGACCACCCCTCACGGGTGTTTGAGAAATAACATTGGTAAATGTATGTTGGTACTTTGTCTTTGAAAAACCCTGTAGTGCATTTTTTTTTTTTTTTTTTTTGTAGGCTGGGGATTCTAGAGGGATTTTCCTCTGTCTTCTTTGAGACCTGTGAATTAAACTGACAGAAGACAGATTAACAGGAAAAAATACTTATAAATTGTATTGATGTTAATATTTTTAATTTTACACTCTTGGGGGCTTCAGGAGAAAAAAACCTGAAAACGCTCCCCCTCTCCCAAAGAAGTGGTTAGATTCAGGGGCTTATGTACCATTTTAACAAAAGGCAATAAATTGTGGAGGAGTAACTAGACAAAGGAAAGCACCTGGTTTCTAGGGTTGACAAATTGTGGAAAAGTGGTAGGAAGCATATGGGGGCAACTAATGGCAGGTAAGGGTTTTTCACAGGGTTGTTTATGCAGACTCATTGCAGTGTCATCTCTGTGTCCAGTGATAGGAGTTAGTCTCCTTTTCTTGATACAAGAGAGGGGAAGAGCTTCACAAGGAAAAAGTATGCCCTGCTGTGAGGCAGATGGAGGGCAGAGGGCTTTTCTGTGTCACCTTTTTCTCAGTTGGCTTCAGCTCAAAGTAATCCTTATTGTCATATTGGCATCTTTTAGGGTGACATTCTGGTGCCCTTTGGAATGCTGAGGGAGGAGGGTGCTGTCTCTGAAATGGGTTCCCAGACTTCAGTAGGAGTGATGGTATTACTGACTGCCCGAGGCCACATGGCACTGCTGCAATGCCAGAGACAAATGGACATGGTTACAGTAATGAGAACAGTCAGAGTTGTTATTAGAATAGCTTAGTCCATGAGTATTTATGGTGGTAGTTAATTTATTATGATGTCCCTGGGACTGAAATAGACAGGCAACCTACTAAACTCCTCCTTGATCTGTGTATCTGACTCTAACGTTGATGAATACAGGCCTGGCTTGAGTCGCCACAATAGTGAGGCACAGTCCCTCACCAATATCTATCCCTGAGTCAGTTCATAGACCAGAGCTTCTTAGATAAAGGGAATGTTAGGTTCCCACAAGGAAACCCCCTGGACGATGTCACAGGATATACTATGAATTCTCCTCCTAGCTTTTACCCAAAAAGGAGGGCAATAAGCAGACTTTGGGGGGATTACTGTGACACTGATCTGATGCACACAAATTGCTCCTGTAGTCCCCTTCAAAATGGATGTATAAAGGCCAGATGATAAATGTGGTTTTGGCCTGAGTCCATTGCACCATGGAACCAGGGTCCAAGCCTACCCTCTCCAATTCCTGAATGTAGATAGAGTTGGATTAGACATTCTCAGCTTCTGGCTGAATCTCCACATTGGTTCCTTATGTCATGGAATGAGGGCTAATGCAGTATGAAGTCAAAACTCCTAAAATATTCCCTCCTTGAAACAGTGGACAAAAAGTAATGCCACATTTCTGGGTGAATATCAGAGGTTCATGCCAGTATCAAAGGCATGAAAGATGCAGGGCTGATGAGTTTTTATCATATGCCCATTTAACTCTACTGTTTGACTTGAGCAGAAATAGGAGAGTCTTGGAAGACGACAGTGGATTATCATTTACTTAATCATGTAACTTCAAATTTAATGGCTGGTCCAGATATTGTCAATTAACTGAAGCAAATAACATAATTTTGGCATCAGATTGTCAGCTATCAATCTGTTAAACATTTCCCCCCCTCTTTTATAATAAGGAGATAACAGAAGTAGTTTCTTTTACCTGTATTCCTTCACAGTCTTCCCTCAGGACAATGCCGATTTTCCAGTATTCGATAATATTCTTGGAGCCTTATTTGTTTCATCATGCCATAAAACATTGGTTTGGTCCATCCTACTGATTGGATGTGGTGTGTAGGAGGTGTGCAAGTACCATAGATTCTTTGGTAAAGAATGTGTGTGCCAAAGAGTGGGAGAGGGGGGAAATGATCTAAATTCCAAGGCTGTGATATGAATAAAATTTTTGGCAGTCCAGTGGTCTATAGCAGGTTGAGATTTTTTGTTCTCTTTGGTGGAACACAATTGCTACACTTTGTCACCATTACTATTCAAGAGGTGAATGATTGGTAGGTCTCACTTAACTTTTAAAACAACATACATACATTTGAGGGTATTTCTTTGACCCACTTATCAAATAAACTCATAAGGCCACCCATTCTGAATGGGGACATAGTAAGAGAAGCCTTTGTTACTACTATCGACTGCAACCTGAAAATATCTTTAAATTTAAAAATATTTCTTTTTCCTGGTCAGCATGGCTTAGTGGTTGAGTGTCAATCTATAAATCATGGTTCAATTCTTGGGCAGGGCATATGCCTGGGTTTCAGGCTTGATTCCCAGTAGTGGGCGTGCAGGAGGAAGCCAACTTTTTTTTCTTTATTGATTAAGGTATTATATATGTGTCCTTATCTCCCCATTACCTCCTCACCCCCCCCCCACTCATGCCCTTACCCCCCTGGTCTGTGTCCATTGGTTAGGCTTATATGCATGCATACAAGTCCTTTGGTTGATCTCTCCCCCTTACCTCCACCCTCCCCTACCTTCCCTCTGAGGTTTGACGATCTGATTGATGCTTCTGGATCTGTTCTTGTTCATCAGTTTATGTTGTTCATTATATTTCACAAATGCGTGAGATCATGTGATATTTATCATTCTCTGACTGGCTTATTTTGCTTAGCACATTTTGATGATATTCTCCCATCACTGATGTTTCTATCCCTCCCTCTTCCTCTCTGAAATCAATAAAATATATTTAAAAAACATAAAATTAAAATATTTCTTTTTTAATAAAGGAAAAATTCTTCTATTTTCCTACAATTCCTTCCCCTTTTATCTTCTCTAGTAGTCAATCACATTTTAAATTTCTAAGAACATTATATTTTCTGATTATTTATTTTCCCCATAGCATCTTATTTTTGTTTTGCAAGTGCAAAATATTCTCAAATATTTCTAGCATTCTTAATTAGAGAATTTTTCAAAATTATTTTTGTTCCTGGATTACCCTTGCATTAGGGTCAAATGTTTAGTGTATCTGTCTTGGTCTTTCAGTCTCAGAGCTGGGTGATCCATGCTTGCCATTCATACTTGAACATGACATAGACAAAGGCTGACTCAAAGCTGTGTGCTCATGGCGGGGGGTGTTGTCTGCTAAACTGTACTTCACTGTGAGTAGGCAAGAAGCTGGCTGCCACACTGGAGGCCTCTCAAAGCCAGAATGCGGATGAGAAGGATTGTAATTTGAAGCACCAGCACCTTACTATCTGCCTTAGTTCTCACCATAAATTTTTTTTTTCAAGAGAGCTTTCTTTGTTTCAGTGAGAGTGTAAGAAGTGAAGGTTAGTGCTGTAATGCCGTGAATTTTGTGCATGGGATTCGTAAAAGGTAATGGGCCTTTTTACTGTTCCATAGACAGGCTTTCCAACCCCCTTTTTTTCAACTCAACTTCTCATGTCCAGCCTCTACCAGTGTAGCCTTTTCTGGGGGTTATGGAGGGAGAGCCAGCTCCCTCCTCCACAGTAGCCACCTCTGCACCTGACTCAGTGTCTGCTGCTAGTAAAATGTCTAACCACCTGCTTTCCATCTTCCAGAAAATTATTAAAATCTCCCACCTGCTCTGGTCTCTTCATATTCTCCCTATTATTGTAGGGTTAGACACTTTACTAATCTTTTACTATATTTTAAATAGAGCGCTGAGAAAAATAGAAAATATATAGGTGAGCTTGCTCTCCCATTTTGAATCAGAGGGCACTGTAATATATCTAAAAAAGAAAAAATTCTTGAAAATATTCTTGAAGCTTTGTTACTGATATAACATTGAACCAAGTTCCTTAATCTTTCCGGATCTGTTTCTTTATCTGTAAAATAGAGATAATATCTAACTCAAATAATGTATGAGAAGTAAGCAGGAAAATGTATACCGGCATACCTTGTTTTTTGTGCTTCACTTTATTCTTTACAGATGTGATTTTTACAAATTGCAGGAAAGACCCTCCTCCAGCTGAAAGATTACAATTCACTTTAGTGCGTTGGTCTGGAACCCACCCTGCAATATCTCTGAGGAATGCCTGTATAAAGTATTTAGTACAGTGCCTCGCTCATAGATATATATGCCTTAATAGGAATTATTTGAATTTTTTCTTGACATCTCCTTAAAAGTTTGTTAATCCTTCGATCTGATAAAAAAATTTTTTATTTTATTTAAAAAATGTTTCTTTTGTGTTTTTTTTTTATTGATTTCAAAGAGAAAGGGAAAGGAAGAGAGAGATAGAAACAGCAATGATGAGAGAGAACCATTGATCGGCTGCCTTCTGTATGCCCTGAAACCCAGGGGATTGAGCCCAAAACTGGGGATTGAGCCCAAAACCCAGGCATGTGCCCATGACTGGAATTGAACCTGGGACCCTGCAGTCTGCAGGCCGATGCTCTATCCACTGAGCCAAACCAGGTAGGGCTCTCTTGTTTTTTATTTTTATTTTGTGGCAGTAATAGGGAGAGTTAGGTAGTTTGCAGGGTTGTTATTCTTTCCATGGTAAAAAAAAGAAAGATAATTAATACCTTAGCTTTTAAGGTATTAATTGCAGGTGATCAATACTCACTTCTTATATTCATCTTCAAAAAAATTATCTTCCCCTCAGAGAAACAAACTATTCATTACTTCTTTAAGACAATTCATGATTTTCTTCTTGTTTTTCTATTTCACAGCTTAAATCCTATTTGTAAAATAGTTTTGCTATAGTTAAAAAATTATAGAGCCTTTCTTGTGAATTGATTGTATTAACCATTAATAAGACACCATAATACATTGGTATATTGATTGCTTAGTAAAAGACTAAGTTCAGTGTTACTTATATAGCATAGCCAGCATGTTATGATTTATCACAAACCAGATGCATCGATGCTCTGAATTTGGGGGCCCTGTGGAAAATATTTATAATGAGATGCAAACAAAATCTTCACTGCAGAGGAAAACTTTCCACTTAAAGATCTATTGGCATAGTAATTGTACCTCTGCTGTCCCGATATTATTGATTATGGATTAATATACCATAATTTAAATTCAAGCAAATAAAATCACTAAAGAAAATGGAATGATTTCTTAATCAGGTACTAAAGGACTTCAAAGTTTATTCAATAGAACAATAAATTTTTAAGACTTTTCTATATTAACTTTTATTGTTTTATATTGGGAATTAATTTGCACTTGTTATAAGACAGAGCTAGAATGCTCTGGCTGGAATAGCAGGAGAGATGATCAGATTAAGCACTCAGGATCAAGCATTGTGACAATAGAAATTAATGACTTTAAATCCAGAGGTGCCTGCCATGGATCCCTGGATTAAAGAACATTACTAATATCATGACCATCCTGTATAACCATCTATAAATCTTATACAGTTGGAATATAAGTATAATTACAAATAAAGCTACTTTATCAAGCATTCATATGCAGGTTGTGTATGGACATAACTTTCCAACTCCTTTGGGTAAATACCTAGGAGTATATTGCTGGATTGTGTGGTAGGAATATATTTGCTTTTGTAAGAAACAACCCAACTGCCCCCCCCACCCCCCGCCAAAGTGGCTGTACCATTGTGTATTCCTATCAGCAATGACTGAGCCTTCTTGTTGCTCCACATCCTTGTCAGCACTTTGTTCTGCAGTGTTTTGGATTTGGGCCATCATAATAGGTGTAATGGTATTTCATGGTTGTTTTAATTTGCAGTTCTCCAGTGACATATGATGTGAAGCATTTTTTATTATCCTTATTTACCATCTGTATATCTTCTTTTATAAGGTGTCTGTGCAGGTCTTATACCAATTTTTTAAAATTGTTATTTATTTCCTTATTGTTGAGTTTTAAGAGCATTTTATATATTTTGGATAACAACATGTCTTTTGCTAATATTTTTCTCTGTGGCTTTTCTGTCTTAATAAATGGTATTTTTGGATTAATTTATCATTCTTTAGGGCACACAATCTGGATAGAGATAACTTGTGATTTTATAAACTCATTGTCATAGACTATTGTAAAGGCAATATCTCCTGCTTCTCAGAATAATCAGTCACAGACATTTAAAGTTAATTGCTTGTATATCTCATATATACAATTTTTTCCATTTAGATGTTGTTGAATGAATCATCATTGTTTTATGCCATTAGTGTGCTGTAGACTGAACAGGAAAAGGGGAAGGAGGAATTTTATTTTAGTGAGCAACTGAGGTAGCTTAGTTCATACCATATTTTCTTTCTTTTTTAATTTTTTATCTTCACATGTGGATATTTTTTCCATTGATTTCTAGAGAGAGTGGAAGTGAGGGAGGAGGGGGAGAGAAACATTGATGTGAGAGAAACACATCAATTGGTTGCCTCCTATACCTGCTCCAACTGGGGCTGGGGAAGCTGCAACAAAGGTACATGCCCTAACCAGGAATTGAACTCACAAACCTTGATCAGCAGGCCAGCGCTCTAATCACTGAGAAAACCCATATTTTCATTTAAAATTCATGTCAATTTTCCCACTTCTCTGTCATAGTTGAGTGGTCAACAATCTTGGGAGCAGTGCTCACCCGCTATGGAGTTCACAATGTCACATGGCCAGCTCAGTTCAGGAAAGAGATTTGCTTTCATCATACACTGGAGTAGGAGCCCATTTTAGGGAGTAGCCTCAGGGACAATTAGTATGCATATTATATGCGACTAGAAGAAAGGCCTGTTTTTTCTATTCATGGAATTATATAGGGTGGGTCTCCATGACCTAATAGGACTTCTTACTACTGTGAGTGCAATATTAACTATTTTCTAGCAAGGATAAAGGGACAAAAGTGGCATGGAGAAGAGTAATAAAAAAGGGATATGCAGGTCATTTCATATTTGTCTTATAGATTTTGTAAATATTTAGTATAAATTAATACATTGGTTTGATTTTGGTCTGAAAGTTTTACTTATAAATAAATCTTATCTGAGAGTTTCATTTATTTATATACAGTTGACTCTCGAACAACATGGGTTTGAACTGTGCAGGTCCACTGATAAGAGGTTTTTTTTCAATAAATAATGTAAACATATTTTCTCTTATGATTTCCTTAACATTTTCTTTTCTCTCACTTCATTGTAATAAAACAGAATATAATACACATAAAATATGTATTAATAAACTTTTTGTGCTATTCCTTTCAACGGTAGGCTATTAGTAGTTATCTTTTTGAGGAGTCAAGAGTTATGCACAGATTTCACACTGTGCAGGGGTCAGTGCCCCTAACCACATTATTCAAGGGGCAACTGTATAAAACATATGCTGTGAATGCTTCTTAAGATATCTAGACGTGGCTATGGAATCGCACTGCCATCTGATTATCTTTCAAAGACTTAATTTTTTTAAAATATATATTTTATTGATTTTTTACAAAGAAGAAGGGAGAGGGATAGAGAGTTAGAAACATCGATGAGAAACATCGATCAGCTGCCTCCTGCACAGCTCTCACTGGGGATCTGCCCGCAATCAAGGTACATGCCCTTGACTGGAATCAAACCTGGGACCCTTCAGTCTGCAGGCTAACATTCTATCCACTGAGCCAAACCGGTCAGGGCCCAAAGACTTAATTTTAAATATCTTCAGTGATGATTAAATTTGCAACAACTTATTAAGATTGTTATAAAGGTTAAATTGCTGAAACAATAAATTACATAGAAGAAAACATAGATATTAAACTCATGGACCTTGGTCTTAGAAAAGATTTTATGAATTTCATCCCAAAGGTAAGAGAAGTAAGGCAAAAATAAATAAATGGTACAGTATCAAACTAAAAAGCTTCTGCACAGCAAGAACACTGCCAACAAAACAAAAATGAGAGATGATATTTGCAAGCAACAGCTCTGACAAGGGTTTAATATCCAAAATATAAAAAGAACTCATGCAACTCAACACCAAGCAAATAATCCAATTTAAAAAATGGGCAAAAGCCCTAGCCAGTGTGACTTAGTGCAATACCTGACTATTTAATCAGGGGCACTGACCTCTTCTCCCTTAGATTGTCAAATGAAAAAAAGAACAATAGCCAGCACAACAATAGCCATTTGTTATGATATAATTTTGATTATACCTATTTTTTTGTCAGTTCGGCAAAAAAATAAAACATTTTGTGATGTGCTGTGGAATTTTAGTAATTAGTTTATGTGTGCCATGAGATGAAAAAGGTTGAAAATCACTGCATTCAGAAGAAACTTCATTATAAATGGTAATGAACATTAAGGGATTTTTAAATCTGTTAAAAATAAAAGCTAGTTGAGACTGAGGTAAGCCAGGTCATGTTGTAATTATTAATTTATGCAATAGTAACTAATTGGGTGTTTATTACTCATAAAAAATGATGACAGAATTTGCCTTGCTAAGCAAGTTTGAATTCATTGCTATTAGTGTAAGTTGCTGCTATGGGAATGTTCCCTAAGGCATAGTGTTATTACCCAATACACTGAACATCTATATCTATAGTCTCCCAGTTATTGTTGGGTTGTTTAAAAAATTTGTTGATCATCCATTTGTTGGTCCTCCAGCTGAGACAATAGGTATTAAGCCTCAGGCCTACTCACAGGGCCTATTGAACTGATAGTTCATCTAGAATAAAAAGTCATACTTGAAATTTAATCATCAAGTAAGTTAATAATACTAGGTAAAGGCTTTCAGAGCTCTAACTGGAGGTGCCAGTCCCATAGCTGACATCCCCATTACAATGGAAGCAGGAACCCACTGAGATCCAAGCCAATACTGGCAGCTCTAATGACTCAGAGCAGGACCACCAAACATTGGTCGAGGGCTGAGTACTGGGGATAATGAGGCAGGAAGGAAACAGGCCAATGGGAGATGAATACCTCCCAAGTTATGAGCCTCCAAGGCTCTTATAGACGGTAAGTTCTTTTTTTAAACTATATTTTTATTATTGATTTTAGAGAGGAAGGAAGAGGGAGAGAGATATAAATGTCAATGATGAGCGAGAATCCTTCATCAGCTGCCTCTTGCACTCCCCACGTTGGGGACTGAGCCCACAGCCAGGGCATGTGCCTTGACCTGGAATTCAACCGTGACCTTCTGCTCCATAGGTTAAAGCTCAACCACTGAGTCACGCCAGCCAGGCAGTGGTTGAGTACATGCTTCAAGACATACTAGGGTTTGGCAACTACAGGTATTTAAAAATGGGTGCTGTGATTTGTCTAGTCGTGGTTAAAGTCATTAATGTACAATTCATCCCAGGAGTAAACTGATTGCTTGGACTGTATCCATGGACTAAAAGAAAAATAAGTGTCCCATTTTCAGAAAGCTTCAGATCTTGGAAATAAAATCAATACTCCTTGAGATATCATGAATAGTTGGTAAACATTAACTACTATTTTGCTTCCATTGGTTGAATACCTGCAAAGGCCTTCTCAAACATGCCTCTGTACTCTGCCTATCCCATCAATTTCAAAAATTCCCCATAATTTATCAGTATTTTATTTTATAAATATCCTCAATTAAATAAAATTTTCTTTAGATTAAGTATTTGTTGTACATCTCCTTCAGAAAAGATGCCATCCTAAGAAGGAGGTATGTGCAAGCCAGTGAAACTCAAATATACTGACTCAGGCATATTTGGCTGAAAGCAAGAAAAAAAAATCACAATTAATAGTAGCATAAATGAATAGCTTAACTTTTGTTTCTTACATAATCAGAAGTCTAGGAGCATAGAGTACAGATTTGATACAGTAGCCATTTTTAGTAGGTTGAAGAATTTACATAATTCTTTAAATAATTATCCTTTTTTTCTCTACTGATCTCATCTTTATGTTCATTTCTTTTTTGAATTAATTGTGATTTTTAAAAAATATTGCATTAAAATATTAATCTTGATTACTTTTTTGTATCTTAAATTTTGTCCTTGAAGCAAATGCCTCACTTGCCTTAGCCTGGTCTTGATTCTGCCTGTTCCCATCTCTATTATAATCCTTGTAAAATGTGTACTTCATTTGCACTTTTTCAATATATTCCTTGAATTAGTTTTGAATGTTCTGAAGCTTTCAGAACAAGGGAAGGTATTTTAGAAACAAAAACAAAAAACAAATTGGAGTTTGTGTTTTCAATTATTGGAAATGATAGTAAAAAGGCCCAACCCTCATTACGTTGTTATGAACGTGTATGTCATGAAATTTAGCTGCATGGAACAGGGACTAGTTACTAAAAGCCTGGTCCTTGGCCTTGGCTTCACTCTTTGAGTCAATGAGTAAATCGAAAACTCTCTCTCTATTGGCCTCAGTTTCTTCACCCCTAAAATGAAGATGATAAAATATGCCCCGCTTACCCTCGGAGTTGCTAAAGATCCAATGAGAATGCCCTAGTGGCTAGCCAGTTTGACTCAGTGGGTAGTGTCAGCCTGCAGACGGAAGGGTCCCAGGTTCTATTCCGGTCAGGGGCACAAGCCTGGGTTGCAGGCTCGATCCCCAGCAGGAGGCATGTGGGAGGCAGCCGATCAGTGATTCTCATCATTGATGTTTCTATTTCTTTCTCCGTTTCCCTTTCTCTCTGAAATCAATAAAAATATATTTTAAAATAAAAAAAGATCTAATGAGAACAAGAGCATGAAAAGGCTTTTTAGACCGCAAAGGTCTGAAAGAGCTTGTAAGCTGTGGCACACCCCTTGAGGATCACTGGGGACAGTGTAAGAGTGAACAACCAAGAGTCGGAGTCATAGAATGTGGGCCATAATCCAGGCCAGCGCTCACATTTGGACAGTGGGGGAAGCGAGGATCTTGGGCAGCGACATAGTGACAAAGATGGGCAGAACACAAGCTTTCTGGGCCTGATCCAGGTCCTGGGCTTTTTCTCTTACTCTAATGATGGTCTCAAAGACATCAGATTCAAGGTAGAATCAAATCCTTCTAGAAAAGGAGAGACAGCTGCCTGTCCTTAGTGAGCGAGAACACAGGGTACACTGGGAGAGAGGAGAGAGACAGAGATGGAGACGATCTGTTTCTGAGGTGTGGAGAATTTCCACGGGGACTGGCAAAACTGGCTCCCATGGTGAGGTGTGGCCACACAGGCAAAACACAGTGACTTAGACTGACCGGGTTTTTCAACCTGGTTGTTTTTGCCTGTGGTACATAGACAGTAGCTTAACAAAGAGGCAAAGATGAAAAACAGGAAAACCATGATGTAAGAATTAGTCATTTATGTTTACAAATAAACTATCTCTGAAAATTACATTAAAGTGATAAGGCTTTTATAATAATAATAACTTATTTTAGAAACTAAAGAAAATCTGGAAAAGCATCCACTTGAGGCAGGGGGTGGGAGTGGAGGTTGGTGGGAATAAACAAAATTCCTTCTCTAAATTTCTTCGTTCTCGTGAAATTAAAAATTTTGCTAAGCTCCACCCAATTCCTCATTGCCATCCCTGACTCATCAACCTAATTATTAGCTTTTACATTGTAAGTACCACATGCCCTCTCTAATGGCATAACAAGTGAGACAGTGTTTATTGACATTAGTCTTACCAGGTAAATGGGGGAAAAATTATGAAAGGTAAGAGTTTGTGAACCAAAATTTGGTTTGGTAATTTGTCTCACAACACAAATAAATTATGAAAAAATCAAAGACAAATGACATCGTATCATTATTATTAGTCGTGATTTCCAAGGGAACAAAATTAACTACATCTTCTTGCAGTAATTTCTGAAATATCCTTGTTCCTTGAAAGTATAACATGCCCAAAGCACTCCAACTGTTGTCTGGTTAGCATAAACATTTAGCTTGTTTTGGCTGGACTCTACCCAAAAGGCAAATTCAATTCTAGTGACCTGTTTGAAGTTATTATGCTAAGCCTCCAGCAAAATTGCTACATCACCTCAGCAATGTCAAATTTCCTAAAGCCTGGCTACTCCTCATGAAAATATTAGTAATCCCACGTGAATTGTTTTGTCACAGGTTAATAGTCACTGTTCTTCATTCCGGGAAAGGGTGGGTGCATCCCATTGGAAGCAAAGTGTTAGGATCTTACTTCTGCGATGAATGGCTCACATTCTTTTTGAAATTTAAATGAAGAAGTGTGTGTAGCTTTTACAGTCATAGAATGGGAATTTTTTAAAGGTGCTAATACTGCAGGAAACATACAAGACTATTTTAATAGTAACATTTTCTGAGGAGGTGGATTCATATGGTTGCTATGGTCCCATATAAAACATGGATAGAGGATTTCCCACTGAAATGGACAACCTTTTTTATTTCCTCAGAGCTTGGGAATCTAATACAAGAAAATTGTCTGTGAAGGAAGTAAAGACACAATACAGTGCGTTGATGGTAGTAATCTTTAGATGCTCAAATGAGAAAGAAAGATCAAACAAACTAGGTGAAACTGAAAGATAATCCTGGTTACTCAGTCTAATGCTGGGTGTAAATGTATTGTTTAGCTTCTTCTTTCATCTGAGGCAGGAAGTATAAAATGTTATCATTTAGAAGGAATATGGAATCATACCTTCTATGATCTCCATCCTGTCCTTCCCATATCTACCTTTCCCATTCCTTGAGCCTAACATTCCAACCCCACACACCTGTCACTTATCTAAAGGGAATATTGGTCCAGTTAACAGAAAACTAAGCTGAGTTACAAGGGGGGAGAAAGTTAGAGCAATGGGTGCCAAGCTTTAGCATATATAAGGATGACCTAGAGAGACTGGAGCACAAATGTTGGGCTCTACTCCCAGTGAGTGATTCAGTGTAGGTCTGGATACAGCCCAGGAATTTGCATTTTTGACAAGTTTCCAGGTGATGCTGTTGCTTTCACTCAATAAATCACACTTTAAGTAGCAAGTGGTTAGGCAGTGGCTCTCAACCTTCTGGCCCTTTAAATACAGTTCCTCATGTTGTGACCCAACCATAAAATTATTTTCGTTGCTACTTCATAACTAATGTTGCTCCTGTTATGAATCGTAATGTAACTATCTGATATGCAGGATGGTCTTAGGCCACCCCTGTGAAGGGGCCGAGACCCACAGGTCGAGAACCACTAGGTTGGAGTTACTTTACTGTAACTTACACAGATTTAGTCATTTTCACTTCATCATTTCCCCTGCTTTCATTCCATGATTATCTTTCAAATCTTTTAGGGCAATGGTTCTCAACCTTGGCTGCACATTAGAATCACCTGGGAATCTTTTTAAAATCCTGATTTCTGGGCCTCATCCTCCGGACATTCTGTTTCTTTGTTACTAATGTTGTGGCCCCACCCCATAACAAAGAAACAGAATTTCTGGAGGATGAGGCCCAGAAATCAGGATTTTAAAAAGATTCCCAGGTGATTCTAATGTGCAGCCAAGGTTGAGAACTGCTGTTTTAAGGGGGAAAATAGCTTTGAACAGCTTTGATGTAGAAGATCAGGTATCCATTCGGGAGTGTTGCTACTGAGGATGTAAGTCAAAAGGAGGGAAAAGGTCACTAGGCCAGGTCAAGGTTGGTCAGGTCTCTGGTGTAAGAGAGAGAAAAACTGATTTAATTATTATGGCTTTATGATGTTTAATATCATGTAGTATAACTCCCTCTTATTAACTCTTGAAAAATATATATTGGCTCCTCTTTGCTAATCAAAGAATATGCTCTGAGTAACTTATACTAGTATGCACCAAAACTTTATGTAAAATTGCTGATGTTTCAAATTGGTGTATTTTCTCTAGAGTATAAAATTGAATATTTAATCATACTTTTCATTATATTACTAGGAGCCTGGCACACAAAAATTTGTGCAGTTGAGGGGGGTCCCTCAGCCCAGCCTGTGCCCTCTCGCAGTCTGGGAGCCCTCGGGGGATGTCCACTGGCTGGCGTGACTGGCCAGCCTGGGTGAGGGGCTGATGGCTGTTTGCAGGCTGGCCAAGCCCCCCAGTGGGCACTCTCACCCAATCGGGGTGTGGCCAACCTGGGTAAGGGGCTGAGGGCCGTTTTCAGGCTGCCCACAGTTCTCATTGACCCAAGGTCCCAACGAGGCTGGCTGGAATTAGGTTTCTGGGGTTTATTTATCTTCTATAATTGAAACTTTGTTACCTTGAGCGGAGGCCTAGGCAGGTAACAAAGCCTCCTGTTTGCTTCAGCTCCGTGGCTTCTATAATTGAAACATTGTTGCCTTGAGCAGAGGCCCAGCCAGCCTACGCAGGCAGTTGCAACTGAAGCCTCTTGTTTGCTCTAGCTCAGTGGCTGCTGGCCTCCATCTTGGTTGGGTTAATTTACATACAGCCCCTCTGATTGGCTTGGCTGGTGGGAGTGGCTTAGGTGTCTTGGAGTGATAGTTAATTTGCATATTACTCTTTTATTAGAGTAGATTCAAGATTTCAAAGTCCTTAATCATCACTTATTTATTACCTCTTGATTCTGTTTAAGGTTTATAATTGTTGAATTCTATTTTATCTCCTTGTAGTTTTCCTTCTTTGAATTTTTTTATGCATTCTATAATATTTAAGCAGTATATTTATTTTAAGTGTGTCTTCTGGAAATGGCATTTAGATTTGGTATTCTTATTCAATCTGAAAGGCTTTAATTTCTAATAAAATTTTTTAATCCATTTACATTTATTGTCAATTATTAAAAATATAAAAACTGATATTTCTTGTTCATTTTTATAATTTCTGTATTTTATACTTTCTGTCTAATGTTTTTCTGCTCTTTTGAATAATATTTTATTATATTAAAATGCAAAAGTGTGCTGTAAATTTTACTTTATTAGTAATTATTTTCCAATTTTTAAAAACCAAAACTTATTTGCCCCTATTTTACTTAAGTTTTTAACTTCAAGTATGAAGTTAAATGGATTCTGGATACATGGGGTTTTTTTATACTTCTCTTTCTACTTTTGCTATGTTTAAAAATTTTCATAATTAAAGATTTAAAAAGAATAAGCCTCTGTTAACACAAGAAGCAAAATAGGCCTCTGTTTTCCTTCTATTATTGAGTTTATTTTACATTCATATTTTAAAAATCTGTGTATATGGGGTGACTTTCCTTTCACACAGGAGATTTCACCCATATCCCAGACATAGGACTTTGGATTCTTGTCATGCTGCTCTTCCCAAAACATTGCTGAGAGAAGTAAATTCTCATCCTACTTGGCCTCCCAGACTATTAGATATCACACTTTCTTTCTTTCCTGTCATGGTGAAATATATTTGTTTTGCCTTCAGGCACTCTGCCCTGCTCTGTTTTCTCTAGTTATGATATTTAATTTAGTCCTTGGTCTCCTGTTTTTCTACAGACCTTTAATTGTAGATTTTCCTAATTAATTTATTCATTTATTTTCCAAATATTTCTAAATCTTGCAATATGCACCAGATATTAGGTTGAACACAGAAAATAAAGTCATAATCCTTGTTTTAGACATTTCACAATAATATGCTAAACATTTCTCAATTTGTTTCTCAAACTCTGATCTCCTTAAGATCTACATAGATGAAATTGCCAACTGGGTGGTTTATTAACTTTTCAAAGTTAGTGCATCAAAAAACAGTCTAACTTTGCCCCATACCCATGTTTTTCTCACCATTTCTGTTGGTGGCTTCAGCACTTCAGCACTGAATTATCTTCCTTCTTTTCTCCACCTTCCCAGCCTTAATTCTGACCCCTTTCTTACACTTACTTAAGGTTTTAGTCAGTAGCTGTGTCCTAAACATACCCAAACCTCTTCCCAGCCATCTCATATCAAAAGGCTTCACTCTTAACAATGCTTCCTGAAATTTATTCTGGTAAAAGTGAGCATTTACATTGCAAACATATTAAGTTTTATTTAGCAACTTCCATTCCTACCTTACATGCATTTTCTTAACGAATCTTCTTTCTATGGCTATCTGAGCAGGATGTATTATCATTTTCTTTTATTTGTGTAAAATTCAATGAGTTGCCCAAGATTACACTACAGATAAGGGTCAGGGCAAGAAAATTTGTTTGTCCAGTGCCCAAATGTGGATCCTTTTCGCTGCTTTATGATTTTGAGGTAAGTTCTTTTCAGTATCTCTTAATAAATAGCATTTCACAAATGATATTCCTTGAGAGGTTAATTGATGGCATTAAAAATTCTATAGACATGGATTTAGGAAATAAAAGAAAGTTTAAATTATTTTCTGCTAGTATTCTTTGACTCTTTAATATGTGAATGTGTCCTGTGAATATGCACAATATGTTTTATTTTATTTTTTTAAAGCAAACTACCTGGATCTTTTTTAAAAAATACATTTATTGATTTTTTACAGAGAGGAAGGGAGAGGGATAGAGAGCCAGAGACATTGATCAGCTGCCTCCTGCACACTCTCTATTGGGGATGTGCCCACAACCAAGGTACATGCCCTTGACTGGAATCGAACCTGGGACCATTGAGTCCACAAGCCAACACTCTATCCACTTAGCCAAACCGGTTAGGGCTGCACAATATATTTCACAGCCTTTCTTATGATTTGCTTTCTCTGGAATAAATCTGAAGAAAAGTTGTGCTAGAGAAAGAACTGTAGATCACAGCACTAGTTTTTATTTTCTTAATTTCACTGTTAGAAAGAAAATCTTAACTTTAACATTCTCCTGGTTGACTACTCAACAACAGCTGTTATGAATCCAGTCACTGTCATTTCAAACCTTGTCGAAATCCTCTCAAGCTCAGCCCAGCTGATGACTCACAGAGGCCCTCACCTTCTGACATATAACCAGTTGGGTCTGTGTATATATGCCTGGGAAAATCATATTATCAATTAATAAGAGCTTCCGCTTTGTAAGCACTTGCTAAATTCAAGACAGTTGGGCAGGTGCTTTTAAAAGTATTATCTCCTTTAGTCCTCACATACCCTGGGGGGAAGGTACTAATGTCACCTCTGTTTTATAAATGGGAAAATAAAGGCTCAGTCATACACGCACATCCATAAACACACCGTGGCTACATGATGAGCTTGAGTTTCATACTCAAGTCTGTCTGGCCAGAGCCCATGCTTTCAGACCCATACTCTTGTGTTCTGACTCATTATCAAAATATTTAAAAATAGATTAATCTGATTAAATGACTAGAAGAATGTAATAGAAGTCACGAGTGTCTGTGTCCACTTAATATTTATGGCTCCTTACCCAGCTCTTAGCACAGTGTCTAGCAAGTACAAAGGGCTTAGGAGATCCTTGTAGAACAGAAATTGAATTGAATGACAGTGGAGAGCCTCATAAGGGAAGAATAGAAACACTGGCGTCAACTTCAAGAAAAACATCAGTTAAACAGCACAGTCTCTTCGCTGCAAGCACGTGGAGAAAAATCACATCACTCCTCAGAATTTCTGGAATAATTTTGAGAGCTGTTTGTTTCACCAGGTCATCACTTCCCTGCTGAGTTAGAGAACCAGTTGCCACGGCTGGGCTGTCATCATCTCCACTCTTCGTTGCAGCTCTATTGTTGCACACCGCCATTGCAGCAGGCATGAATCAAGCATACTTACACAATCTTGAGTGTCCTGAAGGAGAATTGCCTGTTAGTCATATATCAACTACTCACCTGCCCAATGATGAGATTTAATCTTAGAAATTTGAGCAGGTGACATGTCAGCAATATAGACAGAAGTTTTATAAGTAAAGTTATAAAAAGAAGAAGGAAAAATTCACTTTTCTAGGTAACTTATTCAATTACAAGAGTGACAAGTTACCAATGTTATGATACTATCTTCAAAGGGAAGTGCATAGGTGTATTAGATGAGTTTCTTAGAGGAAGATAAGATAAAGATAATGAAATGTATGTACTGTGGGTAATGACTAAAGAAGGAAATAGTGGTTACCCAAGAGTATGAATGGTGCAAATTGCTAAGGAGGGATAGAGTTGAGTGACCCAAGGATTAACTAATTGGGAAAAACAAGAGGTGCTATATCCTTTTGGGGTTCTAAGAGTAAGCCTAGTCAGCTTCTAACACAGCCCAAGCATGGTAAGCACTTTAAAAAAAAGCATGTTCAGCCCTGGCCTGTGTAGCTCAGTTGGTTGAGCATTGTCCTGTGCACCAAAAAAAAGCATGTTCAAGGAATGAATAGAGGATCTAAATGACTAAAAGAAAATCTGATTGAAAGAACCATTATTATATTTTGGTTCAAAAATCATTCCTTTCAGGTGATTAATTATTTATTGGAAGATTTGCAGGTTCTACCCCTTATAACCTTTTATAATCTAATAATAAGTGTAATTATTGGATTTATGGATCTTACATCCCCATTGGGGCTGTATCAATATTGCTAACTAAAACACAACAGTTCAGTCATAAAGGGTCTTAACTTTTCCTTTCCTAACGTAATTATATAAAAATAACTAGAGGCCTGGTGCATGAAAATAATTCACTGGGGTGGGTGGGGGGGCAGTCCCCTCAGGCCAGCCTACCCCCTCTCATAGTTCGGGAACTTTCAGGGGCAGGAGATGACCTGGCGATTAGGGGAAGGCGATGCCCTCATCACACCTTGGCTGCTGCCACTACCGGCAGCGAAAGCCTTGGCCTTGGCTGGTCCTGGTAACCTGAGCCTCAGGCTGGCCCTTGGTGGCTGGTCAGCCGCCATGCCATCCGAGGCTTGCCTGCACCTCAGTCAGCGGGGGGTGCAGGAGGACCCGAGGCCCCTGGCGGAGCTGAAGGAACTCTGGCACAAGCACATGGAGCAGCTGACCCTGGCTGAGGAATGAAGGATACTCTCAATGACATAAGTTATAACTTCCAATTTGTTGGACACCACAGTGAGGTTTCAGCTTTGAGGGAAGGAGGAAGAGAGAGATGGCCAGCTTGTTAGAGGAGCCTGGGTGAGCTATCAGTCAGGCAGGGGCACAGGGGGACCTGAGGCCCCTGGCAAGGCTGAGGGGACTCCGGTGGCAGGTGCATAGAGCAGCCGGCCCTGCCCCCACTGTGGGTGCCGCCATCTTGTGATGGTGTGATGGTCAATTTGCTTATTACCTCTTCATTATATAAGATAATAAGAATATTTACCAGAAAATTATCTTGAGAATGTAGTCTAAGTGGTTAATTGCCAGAATTGTGAAGAGTAATGAACATTAGAGAAAATCAAATTCCCTGAGCTTCAAATTTTCCATACTTGCTAAAATGCAGATTCCAGGGCCGTTCTTCAGATCTATAGGATCTAAATACCCAGGAGGTGGGGCCTGGAAATGTATGCATTTTAAAAATGGAGAAAGATTGTTGAAACCTCCATCATGCCCTTTGTTATATATAGAACCTTAGGTTCAGAGAGGGAGCAGCTGATGAAACGCAGGCCTCAGAGTTCAGAGGGCCAGCAAAGGGAGGAGAGACATTCATCTGCTTCCCACTGCTCCTTTGGTCCTTTGCCCTTCCATATTGTCCCTTGATTCTTGCTTTTTTATCTCTAGCATACGTTCCCTAATTATTTGGTCCTGCTTCTAGGCATACAAATGGCTTCCTTGGGTACTCAAGTCCCAGTGCCCTATGTCAGGAAGAGATGGATAAGGCAGATGTGGGTTGGCATTCTGGCACTCTCTATATGACCTTGGCCAAGTTATTTCATTTCTTTAATCTGGCCTTTCTGTATCTGTAAAAATCTGGACAATAATGACAACCTTCCTGTGTTACTGGTACTATGAACTGAATATCAGTGTCAGCCCCAAAACCACCTATTGAAGTTCTAATTTCCTATATGATAGTATTTGGAAATGGGGCCTTTTGGGAGATAATTAGGTTTGGATAAGCTTAGGAGAAAGGAGCCCCCATGATGGGATTAGTGCCCTTATAAGGAAATGAAGACCAAGAACTTTTTCTCTCCCCCACATGAGAATACAGCAATAAGGTGGTCATCTATAAGCCAGGAAGAGGACTCTCACCAAGAACCCAACCATGCTGAGACCCTGATCTCCGAATTCAGCCTCCAGAATTGTGAAAAATAAAGTATCTGTTGTTTAAACCACCCTGTGTATGGTGTTTACTGTAGCAGCCTGTGATGACTAATAATATATCATGAAGAGCACATGAGGTAACAAGAGATAGTACCTGGCATATATTAGATGCTCAGTAATTATTACTTCCTTCCTTATGACTTACTCTAAAAAAGGTGAGTATTTGATGTCTCAATTTCCTGTGCAAATATCTATCACCCTTCTCTGCAAGATGATGGATCAGGACTCAGACTGGTACAAGGGGTGCAGATCCAGCATGTGTGCGTGGCAGGGCTTCTAGAGACAAGCTGGTTAAAGGGAGGCAATTTCTGGGGGATTTGTCTTGAAAATGCTAAGCAAGGTGTTTGCTTTTGCTTAATTCTGTGCTCTTTGGGTGACTTGAAGGATACTGATGGAGACTAAAGGTTTTGCCATTAGTACTGCCCCTGATGGTAGGGGCCCCTAACACCAGAGTTCTGTCATTAAAGTCTCTACGTGCCTTGTCTTAACCCCACATAAGCCAATGAGTGTGCTCCATGACAGGTTATCTTTGGTGTGGAGATGGTCATGATAGAACTTCCTTCCCTCCCTCCCTCCCTCCCTCCCTCCCTCCCTCCCTCTCTCCCTCCCTTCCTCTCTCCCTTCCTTCCTTCCTTCCTTCCTTCCTTCCTTCCTTCCTTCCTTCCTTCCATAAGCAATCATGGAACACTTACATTGAAGAAGCTGTTCTTTAAGGAACTCAGGGTGTAATCCAGGAGTCACCTCTGGATTCTAGAACCTGCATTTGGCTCCATTCACTATCCTAGACATAACTTGTTTCATGAAATCTAGGAGCCGTGTACTCTAAAGCAATCTCGTATTTATCAATCCTTCAATGCTGGCTCAATTTTAGCCATCAGTTAAGAGTGGAAGTGAAATTCTAAGACCTAATTCCACAGTCACTGCTGAGGTAAGCACTTCAGCCACCTTCTCCTATCCCGATGAAGTAGTCATTCTCTGAAGGTAAGAATGGGTTTCTTCTTTAATTCAAAATCACTAGTATATTTTAATGTCAATTCACTTAAACATAGTTATTGGGTACCAGGCATAGTACAGAAGACAGATAAGGTCTCCACCTTCCGGAGCTTGCCGTATAAATGAATGCTCCTTGACAAATCATTTGGGGACAGTAGGGAGAAGGGCATGGATTTCGGTTCAGCATGAGATGAGAACATCTGTCAGTCAGTAGTAGTGGAGCATAGCCGGAGGTTAGACTTAAATGTCAGCTCAGATTGTTCTATTGTATTTTTAACTGAAACAAGGGCAACTCCATTTCCCTACTGGGGACAGGAACTCTTGAGCAAGGACCCTGGGGAAAACAGAATTAGGTTTAGAAGATTTTGAACTCAGCAGGCCCCCTCCCCAGCGCCCAGAAAACGCCCCTAAGGGTGTGGTTTCTGAGTGTCTTTCCTCAGCCTCAGGCCAATTCCTTCCCAGCTGCCCAGTAGGCGGGTGTGATGTCCCTGGGGACCACTAGAGGGAGTTGAGCGCCTAGGACAACAGCGGAGTGGGAGAGACCACTGTGGCGATCTGGAGCCCAGGGCTCATGGCCAGGCCTGGCTCAGCGGTCACTGGCGTGGATTTAAAATGCCCTGGAATCAGAAAGCGTGAAAACAGAGTTAAATCAGAGATAAGGTTTCCAGGCAAAATACAAGACCCCAGTTCAACTTGAATTTCAGAGAAACAATAAATACAAATATTAAAGCGGTCATTATTTATCTAAAATTCAGATTTAACTGAGTGCCTTGTACTTTTCTTCGCTAAATCTAGCAACTCTGACCAAAGACCAGAGGGACCCTGGAAAGACTGGAAAGCTCTTGTAGGGGATGGGGCAAGTGTTCACTACCTACCCGTTACTGGAACCGAGGACAAAGCTTTCTATCCTTTAGCCTGGAGAGGTTATTCTACTTGCAGTTGGTAGGGAAGCAGCCATAAGCCCGTGGCCTTGACTGGGAGAGGCATGAGGAGTGGTCCTCTACCTTAAACCCCCTCCTGCGTTACCTTCTCCAAAGCCAAACACACCATGAAAGTCCTCCCTAGGTTCAGGAATTTCTCCTAAAGATGTAAATATATTTTTAAGAGAATGTCTTAGCTCAGGCTGCTCTGCCAAAATACCACATACTGGGGACTGAACCAGCAGCCATTTATTTCTCACAGTTCTGGAGGCTGGAAGAGAGAGGTGAAGGTGCCAGCATGTTTGGGGTCTTGGTGAGGACCCTCTTTCTGGTTTGCAGATGGCACCCTCGTGCTGTGCCCTCACATGGAGGAGGAAAGTGCTCTGTTCTCTACATCCCCTCACAAAGGCCCAATCCCATCACGGGTGCTCCACTCTCATGATCTCATCTAAATCTAATTCTCCCTCCCCTCCCCCCGAGCTCTACCTCCAAATACATTACATTAGGGTTAGGCTTCAATATATGGATTTGAGGAGACGCAGGAATTCAGCCTGCAGCAGAGGAGAACATAAGCTCTGTCAGTGAACATTTCCGAAAGGTTGCTGGCAACTTGTCAGAAAGAGAATAAGATTGAAAGCCCAGAGTGCCAGGCAACGAGAGGCAATGAGACGCCAAGACAAAAAAGAGGATCCCCAGGAGAGGGGACTGGGGTTACAGTCGCTGTGTGTCTAGTTAGCAGTCTCTCGTTCAGGGCAGGGACCCTTGTGGAGGATGCATGTAGAATCTGAATATGTGGTTCCTGTCAAGTTAACAAAGTGACTTCTGAGCACCTAAAATGCAGGAGCATGATTGCTATTCATGGGTGAAAATAATATTCTCAGACTGAATAAACTCAGTCAAGCTCAAGGAGCATTATTATTTCTCTGTGTAGTAGGAATAGAGTCCTTCGTGCCCTAAAAATTCTAAAGTAATCCCAGGGACTTGTGCTCACCACTGCTCAGCTGGCTCTCCCAGCCTTTCGTCTAGCGTGCTTTTCCTACTCAGAGCCGGCAAAGCTACAGATACCCTGAGAAAGTTCTTAGAATAAATATCTTGACTCTCAAAGGAAAGCATTCCTCCTTTGTTTGCTTAACCCAACCCACAAGGTCAGTCTCAAGCAAAGGATTCCTAATTGCTGGGAGAGGCTGCCTCAACACTGAGAGGACATTTAAATTACTGACCTTGAAGACAGCACTATCCTGCAGTCCTGTGTGTGTTGTAATTTATGCTGAGGACTGTAATATCCAATTAAATCGGCAGGGGGCACAATTTCTTCACAATGTGGTAGGCTTCACTTTTTTATTAGAATGAAAGGTGCCTACGCTGTTTCTTTGTGCTGTTTTCAATCAGCGTTATCCGATTATCCAAACATCAAAATGTCATGCACATATTCATTTTCCACAGAAAAAAGGCAAAAGCATGGGCACAGACAACAGGGTGGTGAAGGCCTGGGGTGGGGGGCGGGGACGGGCAGGAGGGGGTCAATGTGGGGAAAAAGGGGACCATATCTAATACTTTCAACAATAAAGATTTATTAAAAATATTGTTTTAAAGGCAAAAGGGGTTGATGTATTTACTCACAGTGCCCTGCTAATGATGTACTTTCTGCATCAGTAATTCTTTATTTTCAAAAACAAATGATCGTAGGGTGGCCATGTCCAGGACCACGAATGCAAACACAAAATAGAACCTATTGCCCATATTTATTTGAAGTTTCTCCCTAGAAACGCCCAGCCTGATGGTGAGCCCCATTTTCTGGGCAGCTAGAAAATTAGTAGGGAGATTTCATCTATTGATTTCATCAGGAATTGTGGCAGTTCTTTACAGGGGCTGTCTTGTAGCTGTCCTGCACATCTTGAAACAGTCTGTGCATTCCTAACACCTCCACCTCAGATGTATTGTATTCTTTTTTATTTGCTAAAACGGAATGCAAATCAATGCACTTGTCTCCTATCGTTCCCACATGTGTGACCTGGAAGGATCTGGCAATGCTCAACTGACGACTTCTGCGTTTATACTTGGCCCTGACTCTGTGCTGTGTTGGAATAATCACTCTATTTCTCTTGGCATTCATTTTACTATCTTCGAAAACGATGTATAGCTATCATGGGAATATTGGAAAGATTCCAAAAATGTCATCGCTGGAGGGTGCCCAAGCATTCTTTAAAATTGTCACTATTAGGTGCAGTATAAACAACAGCCCAACCGTTCAGTACACAGACTTTACTCTTTTTCAGGCCTGACTTCTTTGCATTTATCCACTCATAAAATTCTTCTTCTGAGAGGTTAGGAAACTTGCCCAAATTCACTGATGTTGCAAGAGGAGGCAGAGACACAAAGATATGCAATCTAGCTCTAAAAGTATAGGCAGGTCCTAACCGGTTTGGCTCAGTGGATAGAGCGCCGGCCTGCAGATTGAAGGGTCCCAGGTTCGAGTACCTTAGTTGCAGGTACATCCCCAGTAGGGAGCGTGCAGGAGGCATCTGAATCGATGTTTCTAACTCTCTGTCCCTCTTGCTCTCTCTTCCTCTCTGTAAAAAATCAATAAAATATATTTTAAAAATAAATAAAAGATGCAGAGCTTTTAATTTTTAATTTAGTTTCTGAAATAAGTAATAAGTCAGAGGTTTTAAAAGTAGAAATGATTTACAATGAGAACCATTGGCCTCCACTATGTACGTCCTGTCCCCACACCCGCCCTTCCCCTAGCAGTGTATACACTTCTAGTACTTGATGCAATCACAAGCAAAGCGAAGTTGTGTTCTTCTCCTCCCCTTTATGACACAAGAGGCATCACATTGTCTTCACTAGGCTGAACTTGGCTTTTCTACCAAACCATCTGTCCTGGAGACCTTCCCGGAGCACAACAGAGAAGGTATCCTCATTCATTTTCAGCAGTATAGTATTCCACTGTGAGGATGTGCCATAATTTTTGTAACCAATCCTCCACGTATGGGAATGGGTTGCTTCTTATCTTTAAAAATTTTTTTTCAGTTACAGTTTACTTTCAGTATTATTTTGTATTAGTTTTAATTTTAATTGTATAACACGGTGGTCAGATAATCATATACTTTTCAAAATGACCCCCCAGTATTTCCAGTACCTACCTGGCACCATACATAGTTATTACTAGAGTCCTGGTGCATGAAATTTGTGCATGGGGGTGTGTGTGTCCCTCAGCTCAGCCTGTACCCTCTCCAATCTGGGACCCCTTGAGGGATGTCCGACTGCCTGTTAAATGGGCAGTTGGATATCCCTCTTATAATCCAGGACTGCTGGCTCCCAAGTGTTCGCCAGCCTGCCTGCCTGATTGTCTCTAACTGCTTTTGCCTGCCAGCCTGATCATCCCCTAACCACTCTCCTACCAGCCTGATCGATGCCTAACTGCTCCCCTCCCAGCCCGATTGCCCCTACTGCCCTCTCCTACAGGCCTGGTCACCCCTAACTGCCCTCTCCTACAGGCCTGGTCACCCCTAACTTCTCTCCCCTATAGGCTTGTTGCTCCCAACTGCCCTTCTGTGCTGGCCCCATCACCCCTAACTGCCCTCCCCTACAGACCTGATCACCCCCAACTGCTCCCTTGCAAGCCTGGTCCCTCCCAACTGCCCTCCCCTGCTGGCCACCTGTGGCCATCTTTGACTCATGGGGGAAGCCATCTTGTGTGATGGAGTGATGATCTCTTTGCAAATTACCTCTTTATTAGATAGGATTACCAACTATATTTTCTATGCTGTACTTTACATGACTATTCTGTAACTACCAATTTATACTTCTTAATCCCTTCACCTTTTTCACCTAGTCCCCCAACTCCGTCCCCTCTGGCAACCATCAGTCTGAATCTGTTTCTATGAGACTATTTCTAATTTGTTTGTTTATTTTGCTCTTGAGATTCCATATATAAGTGAAATCATATGGTATTTGTCTTTCTCTGACTGACATTTCACTTACCATAATACCCTCTATGCTATCGCAAATGATAAGGTTTTTCCATTTATACCATTGCATATGTGTACCACAACTTTTTTATCTACTCATCTATTGATAGGCACTTGGGTTGCTTCCGTATCTTGGCTATTGTAAACAAGACTGTAATGAACAGAGGAGTGCATATATTCTTTCAAATTAGTGTTTTGGGTTTCTTCGGATATATACCCAGAAGTGGAATCCTGGGTCAAAAGCCTGTTCCATTTTTAAAGTTTTAAGGAACTCCACACTGTTCTCCACAGCAGCTGCACCAATCTGCATCCCCACCAACAGTGCAAGAGGATTCCCTTTTCTCCACATCGTTGCCAGCACTTGTTGTTTGTCTACTAATTGATGATAGCCATTTTGACAGGTGAAATCTCATTGTGTTTTAATTTGCATTTCCCTGATGATTAGAGATGCTGAGCATCTTTTCATATGTCTATTGGCATCTTTTTCGTTTGTTTCTTTTTTTTTTTCCTTCTTTTTCCCTCTATGGGCCATCTTTATGCCTTGTTTGGAGACGTGTCTATTCAGGTGGGTTGCTTCTCACGCTATTATAATCAGTACCACAGCACATCACTTGTGCATATCATTTTGTAACTGTGCAGAGATTGCTGTAAGATAAAGTTCTAGAAGCCAGAGAATTGGGTTACAGGGTGAAAGTATTTGTAACATTGCATCGACATTGGCACATGGCCCTTCTAGGAACTGTACCATTCACACTCCCCAAGAATTGCTTAAAACTGCCTGTTTCTCAACAGTCTCACTAATCACATGTGATCCTTGAACAGTGCAGTGGGTTAGTGGTGCCAACCCCCACTGAGTTGAAAACCCATGCATAACTTTTGACTCCCCAAAGCTTTAACTACTAATAGCCTACTGTTGACCAGAGCCTTGCCAATAACATAAAGTCAATTAACATATATTATTGTGTTATATGTGTTACATACTGTATTCTTATGGTAAAGTAAGCTAGAGAAAAAAGTTATTAAGAAAAGCATTGTCTGTGAGTTTTGCAAATTATTGCAAATCTCATTTTCCCCAATAAATTTATTGAAAAAAATTGTATATAAGTGGACCTAAGCAGTTCAAACCCAGGTTGTTCAAGGATCAACTGTATACTGTTGAACTTCTGGATTTTTGCCAATATGATAAAAAACACAGCATTTCAGCATAGGTTTAATTAGCATTTTTAAAAATTTAAGTAAGGTTAAATATCTTATTAGCTTAAGGGCCGGTTATACTTCTTTTTATGTGATTTGTCTGTCCAGGTTCTTCCCCATTTATCTGTTGGCTTGTTGAGCTTTTTCACCTCAACTTGTAGGAGTTTATATATATTAGAAAAACAAACTTTTTCTATAATAGAAGTTGCAAATGATTTTCTTGGTTTGTATTTGCTTTTTATTTTGCTTATTTTTTTTGAGATCATAAAAGCATTGTTTATTTTATGTGCTTGAATAAGATATAGAACTTTAATGTTATAAGTTATTAATTATCCAAAGCTTAAATAAATTTCATTCAATAAAAATATGCTGAGAACTTACTGCTGTACTTTCCACCTTGGGACAAAACTGTTCCCCTGGAAAAATTCCTAATCTAGTGGATGAGACTGTCCTATAAGTAAACAATTCCAGTGTGCCAGTGGTAAGGGTTACAACGGAGATATGAAAAAGGGCTTTAAGATTTCAATGGTGTGCCTAATTCTGAGAAATTCGTGGAATATTTCATAAAGAAAGTTTTATTTTTAAGCAGGGTCTTGAGGGATGTGTAGGAGTTTAACAGGTGAAAGAAAACGGAGGAGTAAGTGAAGTCCTCATAACCTAGTTTCTGAGGGATTCGGTCCAATGAAAATATTTAAACAATTCTCTCCCATCAGACCAGATAGGTTGACTTTTTGTTGTATCAACTTACCAAAACACAGGTAATAATCTCAATTATGTGTTACTGAAATAAGAGGTGATGTAGTACTTTTACTTGAAGAAAACATGGTTGGAATTCTGCAAAGGTGAGTCAGCTTGTGGTGACTTTTGGTTCTCAATGTCCATAAACGTCATTCTATTCTAACCATTTGAACTTAAGCCTAGTATTTCACTTCTAGAAGGAAGAAAAGAAGAGGAATTCAGTAGTATCTATAGTCTTTGGTAGTGACAATTCTAATATTTTTTATTTTAGGTTAGTCTCACAAACTTCTGCAGAATTGGAAATTGTGTTCACAATGCCTGCAATCATCTCTTCACTGGTCAGTTCAAGTATGAGGTACAACTGATGTACAAATAAGGAGAAGGAGTGGAGTCAGTCACTGATTGGTCTTCAGGAGTAGGAAAAGCTGGGACTCGATATATTGGTTCAAGGAACAGACACAGTTGTTGCCTACCCATGCTATCCCCGACTTCTGTCTCACAGTAGAACTCCTGTCTGGTTGAAAGAAGCAAGGAGACCAGCCTAGAGGTGTACTGTGACTAGTCTGGTCTGGATTAGGCCAATCATGCCAATCTAGTTCCTCTCTTTCAAACTGGATATCTGACTCAAGTGAATCTCTGTCTCAGAGCTTGAAGCTTAGGGTGGTATGAACCTGTTAGGGCCAATGATGCACTGTGGGAAAGCACGGGACTGATTGGAATGTCTGTAAGGAGGATTCTCCAAAAGGTCGGGGACCTCTGAGGGCCCTTGTGGAAGAGGGCAGCCCCTACCTTGACTTTTCCAAACAAGTCTTATTCCCTGGGGTGTTTTACTAGAATCTCTATGTTTAGTCTTTAAAGACCTGACCTTGCAGAGGCATATACTTTTTCAAGGATACTTGCCCTGCTGACTGTACCTAGAGGTTAATTTGAGGTCAAGCTGTTGTTACAATAAAAAGCCAAGGAGGCAGGCAAACAGGACTGCTTTTACTACTGAAGTAAAAGAATCCCTTAGCCCTCTCTTTCACAGAAACGTGTATGAGAGCAATCTGTCCATCCATCGCTCAGGTCTGCCGGTCAGCCCTGGCAATGCACAAGAAAACATCTGCATGGGGGTTTCTGTGAAAGCTATTGCTTTCCTATAAAACAAGACAGCTGGTGCCTGCCGTCACTGCTGCATCCTGCCTGGAATGCAGATGTGATGCCTGCAACTGCAGCAACTATCTTGTGAGCAAGAAGCCTGAAGAATTTTTGCAGTGACATTAGCCTTGACATCATGTTGCTGACTTAACATAGCAGTTGCCCATGAACAGCCTTCCTGGCATGTGAGGGAAAGAAATATCCTTCCTTTCTTAAGCCTGACCTTTCTTAAGGTCAGGTTTTCTATCAGACAGTTAAGCAGCAGCCGTGGTCACTTATACACTATTTGCTTAACTTGCCACACTTCTATAGGTTCAGCTGGTAAGAGGTCAACAAACCTCGGTGGTTTTAGGCAAGCTATTACTGGTAGAAATGGCATAACCAAGGTAAGCATGGTGCCAGCTACCTGTGTCCCTTGTCCCAAAGGACTAAGACAAACCAACAGGGCCACATGGGCAACATGAGCAATGGGACCCTCTGTTGCTGAGGAGCCAACTTGAGACTCCAGCCAAGCAGTTTCATAATCTGCAACTGTTTCTGAAGGAGGAGGACGGGTGGAAAGTCTCACACCTCACAGGAACCAGGGCCGCAGAAGAGCAGCTGCCTGAGGCAACCTCACACAGGTAGGGCAGTGGATGGAAAACAGCTTTGTGACAGCTCCTCACATATCTGCCTCTCTTGCCGAGTTCCTGAGAGGCTGACAAGACGGTCAGCAAGCCAAGTCAGATGGCAGCTGGGCGTGGGCTGCCTGGTCCGTGTGGTGACCTGCGAGGGTGCCAGGGAGCCACAGCAGAGACGGCCCCTACAAATTGCATACAGAAGCCTTTAAAAAATAGTCTTTTAATTAGGAGAGTTCTCATTCTAGGGTTGCGGGCGGCGGAGGAGGGGGGTAAAGAAGTAGGGGGAGGCTCATTGCAATCCATAAGTTTTCAGAGAAATAATATATTCTTTTTTTTCAATCCTCACCTGAGGATATTTTCCCACTGATTTTTAGAGATAGAGGGAAAGACAGAGAGAAAGATCAATGTGAGAGAAGCACATCGATTGGTTGCCTCCTGCACAAGCCTTGACCAGGGCCCTGGGCCGGGGAGGAGCCTGCAACCTAGGAATGTGCCCTTGACCGGAATCAAACCGCGACCCTTCTGCCAACACTCTATCCACTGAGCCAAATTGGCCAGGGCAGAGAAGTAATATATTCTGCTTATTGTTGTATCTTTTACTGAAATGTTTCTCAGTATCTCATAAGATTGATTACAAGAACATTTCCATGCATACAAAGGTAGTATTGAAGCACATTCCCACGCATTTGCAAGAATAGAGTACATGTGTGCGGGCGCAAATGTGTGTATCAGCTAAACATTAGGGACAAACCTCACAGACCCCGGCATACTGTATCAACATGCTTTCTGCAGCTGCTCTTTGTATGGGACATGTATAATTACACATTCAAATTCATCCCCAGCCACACAAACTGGCTTGTCTCATTCTTATTCCTTAAATATGCAATGTAGGTTTTATGAATCCAATGTGAATTTCAATCTTAACCAACCTTCAAAGACTCTTTTCTACAGCCCTTGCTTTTCATGCCTGAAAGGAAAGCTGAAATCACTGCAAAAGCAGAGCGCAGGTAACACTGCTTATTCATTTGTCTCCCCAAACTCTATCAGGTGGGAGGTGCTGCTGCTATTTATAATTCAAAGCATTCATGTCATATCACCTCAGTGTTCTGAAGCAGAATTTATGATGTCTGTACATGACTCATCCCAGCCTTTTCAGGAATAAGAATGAGATGGGCTGATTATTGTGGATGGAATAGCTGAGTTGGAAGGGAGCTAGAAATCCCACTCTCAGCCGCCCTCATTTCACTGGCAAAGGTAATTTACCCAAACAGCCTGTCCCCAGGGCCCAGGACAAGTGCACACATTGTGTCCCCAGGCACCCCGCTCCATGCCCACCTCACTCTGGCCTTCCCCAAAGTGCCTTGTGAGCACCCATGTGGAAATACCAGCCAGCATGACTAAGCTCTTGTGCAACCCAGTTTTTATAACTTTATAGCCCCTTTTCACCGTTGTCCTCAAAAAGGGATGCATGAAAAAAATGTTCTTAAGGTCTAATTTGCAACCTTTAAAAAATTACCCAATTGAGTAAGCTATTCATTGAGAATTTTAGAATTTGCTGGAAAAACTTGAACTTTCTGAAGTTCTCTGAGAGGGGATGAACTCAGGAATACCAGGCTGGAGGAGATGGGGGAGGGCAGGCCAGAGGATGGAAGCAAAAGAATTCAGTGTAGGTCCACACTCATCAAGTGCTGAGCCCTCCCCACCCCAAGCTCACCTCTTCCTGGAACAGTGGTAACTAGGCTTAACTCTCTAGGCAGGAGAGTTGAGGTCTCTTCTTTGGAGAAACAAATTGGGGCAGGAGAACAGGGGTATAGACAACAATATTTGATAGTCACGCCACAAAATTGCTGTCTCCAACTATAATGCCACCATGAGGTTCACTGGGAACCAAGGGCCAGTACCACGCACAGAGCTTCTCCCAGCTGTCAAGGCTTCACTCTTGTGTCAACAAGTAAGAACAGCCAAGGATGGGTAGATGTCAAGGGAAGCATCTAACATAAAAGACAAGAACAAAAAAGTAAAAAAATAAAAAGGAACTCAAAGGATTCAGGAACTATGCAGAGAGGAGAAGAAACAAACACACCCAAACATCTAATAACTAGAGGCCCGGTGCCTGAAATTCATGTAAGAGTAGGCCTTCCTTCCCCTGGCTGCTGGCACCAGCTTCCCTTGGGCTTCCCTCACCACCCTGGCTTCGTCCAGAAGGTCATCTAGAAGGACGTCTGGTCTAATTAGCATATTATGCTTTTATTATTATAGATTGCACTCCTCTGAGAAAGACAAGAGAGCACTTTCTGTCTGTGAAACACAAATGGAGGGCTCTTGGAAGTTAAATTTTGAAAGCTGAAAAAGTCTACAAGATTGCTAAGAGATAAACTTAAGGAAATAGACCACAAAGTAAGACAAAATAAAAACAAAACAAAATCCCAGAATCCCTGTAGGAAAATAGAAAATAGAAAAGAAATAAGAAAATTGGAAGATCAGACTAGGAGGTAGACTTAAATATGAATTTCTGAAAGAAAATCGAGAAAATGGAAAGGAGGAAAATATTTAAAGAAGCAATGGGACATTTTTTGGGAACTTAAGGGTGTTGGTTTTCAGATGCACAGCCCAGCCCAAGGAATGAGAAAGCCCAAGATTGAGGGCTCCACAGACAGGGTTCTGAGCTGCAGAGTCCATCCAGAGCATCCGGCTACCACTCAGCTGGGGCTGTCCCCTCGTCACTGATTAGTCCTCCAGTTTCCTGCTGCTATGAAATTTGGGTCTAAAACACAGGCCTCATGTGTGGGGCAGGACAGCATGGGAATTCTGTTGCTGACTAAGGACCTGCTTCAATTCAGTTGGCTCCTCCTGCCCCTTCATTTCATTAGAATAAGACGCCCATCTGGCTACAACTACTATTCCTGCCTGCAGTGCTCTGCAGCTCTCCTCTCCCGGATAAAGTTGCCATCCTTTCATCCTGAGATGGGGAGGTGGGCTGTCCCTTCCACGAAGGCTGTTACTTTCTGGTCCCACCCTGACTTTCCTACCTTACCCCCATCCCACTGGTCTGTGGTCTCACCGCTCATCCCAGAGTGCTTACTTAAGCAACGTCTCATGACCTTATTTATAGTTGAAATACATACTGAGTATTATATTTGGACCATATATTTGGAGTAGGGAAACTATAGGCCTTAAACTGTAAGATCTCAGAAAGTAATACCTTTTTTAAACAAGATTAGATTCCCAGATAATTTGTTGATATAAAATCTTTCAGTGAGTCCTTCATTAAGTACAAAGACCCAAAGAAGGTCATTTGAAAAAAGAAGGCAGTGAAACAATGGAGAGGAACCAAGCAAAGGCACACAGAGGAAGCTTAGGGCATTACCATCCACACCTTCAGCAAGTCATCACGGAGAGCCTACTGTGTGCGGCATTACCATCCACACCTTCAGCAAGTCATCACGGAGAGCCTACTGTGTGCGGGGCATCACACTTAGCACCAAGCAGGCCCTTTCTCTATCTCAGGTTCTAATGGGGAGACTACAAATAAACAGGCAGCACATTTTACCTACCTGTTTTATTTCACAAACCCAATATGACAAATTTAATCCTCCCAATAATCCTATGAAGCTAGCTTTCTTAATTTCATTTTCCAACAGAGGAAACTGAGGCAGAGAAAAATCAAGTCCCCTGCCCAAGTTCCCACCGCTGGCACGTCACAGATGTAGCTGCCCAGGAGGTTGCCCGCTCCAGGTTTACGCCTTACCAGCCGCTAGACTGCCCTCCTCGGGCAAGGGTAGGCTTTGGGGAGAACCTGCAGTGAGGACCTAGCAAGACATGTGAGGTGCTGGCCACTGTAGGTGGAAAGTCAGGGAGGACTTTCTGAGCAGGTGCCAGGTCTGCTTGGCTCTCTGTGTGCTATGGAGCTCAAAGGTCTCTGGACCATACAGGGGCAGGGGGAGCCCTCTTTCTCTTTCCATCCTCATGATTAATTTTAAAAGAAAACAGGAAGCTTCTTGTTTGGCAAGTAATGTGCATCTCCTTAAACTACTGCAAGGCCACGGTGTCCACCATCATCCAGAACAGTTGCCATGGCTTCTCGGGAACTTTTATTTCCTTTCATGACTGTAAATTAGATTCTGGCAGCGACATAATTTTCACCCATTTCAAATATGCACTACACATCTCTGCTTCTTGTTGAGGTGTTAATAGTTTACTACTGTGTGACTGTTCCTCTGCTCATATTTATCTTCCTCATTTGAATATTTTATAGTTGCTATTAAACATCACAGCTGCAGGACCCCAGGAAAATAGCACAGGCATAGTCTAGCCAAGCAGATCAAGCAAAGGTTTCACCTTCCCTTTACTTTGGTCTCTATATTTTGACTTTTGGGGTTCTCATGATGTATCTACATGTTATTTATATACTCATTAATGAGATTATAGACAGACCTGAAGTGCCCAACCACTCTTCAGTCCCACTCCGCTTTCTGCAATGAGGAGACTTTGAATGCACTGTAAGAGCAGGTGAGCTGGGAGGATTTCCTGAAAATGGCGTGAGCACAGCTGTGGAAGCCAGCATCTCCCCGTCAGCTTATCTCTTCTCTGTAAAATGCCATACATTTTCATTAGGCGATCAATAGAGATGACATGATTGCTCTGGAGCTCAACCCTGATATTTAAATTTCTTCTCCTCGACCTTAATGAGGGCATCTGTCAGAGCAGTGGAGTGAGGTGACATTTACAACACTGCCACTCCATTCTGTGATTAGACACAGATCAGTCAGGGGTTAGGTTTCAGGCTAATGGTGATTTCAACATGCGCTAAGCAGCAATCGTGGTAATTACAAAATTTGCCGTAAGAATAACAAATAATATCTTGTTTTTCAAACTGCTTCTCAATTAGCAGTAGCATAGCATAGCTGCTGCTGTGGGAGGGGTTTCTATTAGATACGGGACCCTGAACTCAAGGGTGGGAGGTGGGGGTGGGCGCTTCTAGACAGATGAAGAAATAGAGAAGAAAAGCAGGAGTTGGGAGGAGGAAACTGGAAAAGACAAAAGCCACAGAACCTATATCAGTCAGGGCTCTCCACACTGTGTTAAATGAGATCTTATAAAAGATCGATCTGTGACCTTCTTCGTTTGTGAGTTTGGGGCAAATTTATAAAGTGTGGGTCTCGGCCTTTAGATGAAGGTACAGCCATGCTTCTTAATCCAAATTTCCAGGAAAATAAGAAACCAACCACTTCAGGGTCTTAAGCAGGATGTATGCTTTATTACGTAGCTGTACAGGGTTCTCAGAACTGTAAGAAGCCGATCTGTTCAAAGGCTGTGATAGCTGAGTTTTAACACCATTACATCCCATTTCTGAACAATTGCATTTAGACAAACTTCATCACACGAAAGCCTTCAGTTTCAGCAAATATATCAACTAGTGACCGATCAGGCAAAAGCCAGTCTTTGAACTAACAGACAGGATCCTGTATAAAAACTGCCACAGCTGGGTCCCACCACTTACAGCATGCACCTCAGGGACCGTCTGCTCTGTAAGGAGCTTGGACACTAACCTAGTGGCCTCTGGCTGCATCTGCTCTTGTCTGCTCTGAATTGTGGTTTCATTTTCTCATTGGAGAGTCTTGTTTTTCAAACGACAGGACACATTTCAGACCCTGTAGAAGATCTTTTGCATTGAGCATGGTTATTGAAGAGGTGGTAGCTCCCCATGGGCACTAGAGATCCTTTCTTCTAGGTTTGGGGAAGCCTGGCTTGAGAAACTGGTCTAGAACTGGCTGTGTTCAGGAGTTTGAGTCCTTCGGGCAGATGCTTCATCCTCAGTTACAGATTTCCGGGGAGTACCGGGGTAGGCACTGGGGTGTCCATTTTGGAGCCTTCCATTTTTTCTATTCCTTTGACTCTCTCCGGGTCATATCTGTTGTAGGCAGCTGAGCTCGGTTATTTGGTACATAACCTAGGATCCATACGTACTGTATTTGGGGTCAGTCACTGTTCTTCTCTGGCATTTATAAGTAGAAAAAATTGCAAAAATATTCTTGAAAAAGATTAACTGTACTTCTGACACCCCTCTCCCCAGCTCTGCTGACAATATCTTGGGTTCCAGTCACCTCAGCATCCCCCCAAACGCCTCTGCTTTAGGGCAGGCATATCATCATTTAGAATAGACTCAATTGCACATAATTCCTTAGTCTTAATTTTAATTTTGCAGCAATTCTTTTCACTGATATAGCTTTAGACAAAGATCTAATCTCTTCAGGTTGTACAATACCTTCTTTGGGCCCATTCAAACAAGCAGCCAATTTTTTTCTTTTTTTAAAAGTAAATTTATTGGGGTGTCATTGTAATAACATTATATGAGTTTCAAGCGTATGATTCTATGATGCACCATATGCATATTGCATTGTGTGCTTACCACCCAAAGTTGAGTTTCCTTTCATCACCATATGTTTGACCCTTCCTTTACCCTTTCTACCTGCCTTCCACCTTCTTCCCCTCTGGGCAATATCTCTTTATCAAGGTGCACACATCCTTAATCTTCAATTTGAGATTTCTTTGGTTCTGCTAAAACTTCATCTGCTACTCATTCACCTGGAGCAGGTGCCTGAAGACCTATTTCTAGGGGGACACTTCTGTCTATACTTGTCAACATGGATGTTTCAATATGGGATATCCAATTACGTCTTTCCAGTCAGGTCTTCTAATCCAGGAATGTTTTCAGTGGTTGCAGTAGAGCATAAACAGCAGCGTGAGAAAGGTACACGTGATGAAGTAGAAATAAGATAGAATCCAAAGTGTGGTACTCAGCCTGGCCTTTCTTTTCAGTCTTCCACACTAGGTAGTTCTTGGGCTACTAGAATGATAGATAATCACTTTGTCTTCACTGCCGTCTTCTTCTTCTGGGTGTTGTACTATTGTAGAACGCTGAGCACATGTGTCTCCTTCTACCTCATGGCACCTTGATGAACCAGCAGCACCAGCAATCATCTGCATCTAAGAGAACAGCAGTGGCAGCAGCTTCCCAGTCTCTGAGGATCCCACAGGATAGGCCTCATAAGGCCATGTGAGATGATCTTACCAGGCCTTTTCCCTCTTGATGTCTTTTTTAAAAATAAGAGCTGTGTTCAAAGGACTTATCTTTAAGAAGAATTCCCCTAAGATGTCACACTTACTGTATCTAAAATTGGCCTCTTGATAACTTATCCACACCTACCCAAACCTGCTTTTTCCCTGAGATTTCTCATCTTAATAAACAGCACTACTGAGTTATTGTGGCTCTTAGCCAGAATTATCCTTCATTTTTCTCTTTAATTTCCACTTCATATCCAATCCGGTAAAAAAATCCTATCTTTGATCCAATACAATCATCTCTGGAGAGGATTTTTGTAATAAACACCTCAATGATTTTTCAATTCCTATTTTTAGCCCCTTTCTGCATTGTACCCTGTCCCTCACATAATGTAGTCTCTAACCTCAACAAGAAGGTTCTTTTAAAAGGCAAATCAGATTGTGTCACTCTTGCAATAACCCTCTAGTCACAACACTGTCATTTAGAACCAACTCAGAGCCTCTCTGTGGCCTCCAAGTCCTGCATGATCATATCCTTGGCTGTCTCTCTGACCACAGTTCATACACTTGACCCTTGCTCACTATGCTCATTACACTGGATTTCTTGTTGGTCCTTAAATGCCCATTATGGCACTTGTTGTTCCTTCAGCCTAGAACCTCTTCCTCTACATAGTCAAGGCTGACTCCTCAATTCACCCACTTCCCTGCTCAGAAATGCCTCTCCTTTTAAGACCACTATCTAAAATATCACTCTCAACCCCCCATCCCTCTTTATTTTTCATTATAGCATTTATGGATACCACGTTTCATATTACACATTTTTATTGATTTGTTTATAGTATTTGCCTAATAGTATTTGTTTATAGTATTTGCCTTAAGGGTAGGGACTCTGCTTTGTTTTCTGCAGGGTCCTTCACACCTGGAATGATGCTTGGCATAAAATATGTTCTTAATACATATTTGTTAAATAAAAAGCTAATGGGAAAACTGAAACTCAAGACAAACGTTCTTTATTTTCCTATATGTCCCAGGGTCAGTTTTACCAAGGGTAAGTGTACAAGTAATGTGAGCATCCGTGATCAGAAACAGACTATAATTCAAACTCAAGTCCTATTGCATTCCTTTATGGCTCCCTGTTGATGGTTGTAATAAAATTTTATACTGTTCTTCTGATGAAACTTAAAACTAAACTCTATTTAAATTATTTTCCCTTAGTGTTTCTGAGTAGAAATCCCAGCCCTGACCAAAGTAGATAAACTACAGGAGATGATTTACTGGAATGGGTGCCCAACCTGGGATCTGCGCAGAAACATCAATGTCATTTTTGCTAAATGATGTGTCTAATGAGGACATTTCCAGGGAGTCTCAATGACACACTCCTCATTTGCTTCCAGAGCTGCATGCACAACTCCAATAGCCTCTGAAACAAGCTTGATAACGTCAGTGCACAAATCACTCTTCAAGTGAGCAAAAAAAAAAACCCAGTTGTTCTAGTTGAACTATAAAGCTCTACCAAATGTCTTAGCCTGACCCGTGTAACAGAGCAGGGAAATTTGCAGTAGCAGTTAGTACACTTGTGTTTGTTTCCATCACATGTGCAAACTTGTATAAGCAGCTTACATTCCTCTTACTCTTTATTATACTAAAGGATGATACAGTTGAGATTTCAAAAACAAAACAAAATGCAACAACAACAGCAACAACAACAAAATAGAACTCACAAAAACAACTCCAGCATTTTCAGAAAACAATAACTACAATAGGTTTCCTCTTTATAGGATAAGAAATGAATAATCTAAAATATATAGAGAAAACATTTGTGGAAGCTTATCTGACTTGTCTACAAATGGACATAAAAAAACAGGTGATTTCTCTAAAATTGTTTTCTGTATTTCTAAGTTTCCTGTATTTCTTCATACATTCTTTCCACAAATATTTATTGAGTATCTACTATATCCTACACACCTTGTTAAATAGAACTAGGGATATGCAATCTAGAGAACTGATGTGGATGTAAACATGTATTCTTTTTACAGTAAAGAGTCAAAATTATCTTGGTTTTCATGTAAGTTTGAGGGGAAAAATAAGGGAAGGAATTAACAAAATTCCAAGAAAATTTTAAATAAATTTAAATTACAACAATTTAAATAAATTCAATACTCTGGTTGTCTCATACCCATGGAAGAATTGAATTGGATTGGAAAAATTTAGAAAATATTTACAGCTTTTGAAATTGGTCCCTGATGACCCTAAATAGCACAGCAGGTTTTCAAATAATCTTAATGAAATGCCTAGGAAATTGTTTCTATCAATTAGCCTTTGTTAAAATTGGTTTTGCTATATGTCTTTTCCTTACAATTCCAAGACAATTATCAATGACATTAAGTGAGGACTTACTATATCTATTTTAACTTAAAAAAAATCTCTTTCATGAGGTATTATGAACCTTTTCCTCCCCTATGCCTAGCGCCTCGGCCACCCAGAGCAGCGAATGGCAGCCCCGGTTTTGGTGAAGCCCAAGTCTCAGGCCTTGTGGAGTGTAGGTAGAGCACAAGAGGTTTATCTCGGTGCAGTGGCTGATGCAATGCTGTGAGCACACTCCAGCAGTTCAGATCTTCTGGCAAACCAGGAAGATGGCAATGCCCACCTGAGCCCCTCCTAGAGCCTTGTACACAGTACCCCAACCTTTATGCTCATTGGCTCCCTAAGAGGACATTCTATGATTGGCCACCTCCGCTATATATACTGCTGTACTTCCTCAATAAAATTAGACCTGAGTCACAGAACCTGGTCTCCAGAGTCGTGCATGCAAGCGTCCTAGCGCTTAGGGGCTCCGTTGTCCTTACCCCTGGGAGACCCCCTGCTTCACTGGAGGAAACACTCATTGTGCATTTCTGGAAAGCAATTTGGAAAAATGCCTTCTCCATCTTACTGGCCATTTGAAGAAGACTTGGATCACAGAGTCTCCAGATTCCCTTTTCTGTATCTTGCTCCTTCTTCAAGATAACTTCCTCAGCTCAGGTTCCTAGAGCTGAATGTTCTCTGTCCACAGACAAACATGCTCCTAGGAAATAATTCTGATGGAACCACTCATACATACCTAAGTCAAATGCCTGATGCATCTCTCCCCTTTCCCACGGACATTTGTACTCACTAGTTTCAACTCCTTATACGAAAGAAGTCACTTCTTAAGTTCCCATTATGTCATCTGTTAATTGGAGATGTAGAATGATGGGCAGCTCTGGCGTTCTGTGGTTCTCAATGTGCAGCATTATATTCATCCAGGTGGTGTGGTGGGGTGGGGGTGTGGGTGAGGGGGGCACTCAGGTGGGGTCATTACTTGTGGAAGACCTTATTATCAGTTGGGTGATTTTCCTTACAAGTAACAAAAAGTCCAACAGTATCCTAGCCAATAAAGTCATCTATGATTGCAAGAAGAAATCTGGAGGTGGGGAATTTCAGGAGTGGGTTCACACTGCCAGCCACCGAGTTTGTCTCTGTGCCTGACTTGTATTCTCATTATGGTTACCTAAAGGTCCGCAGCACCTCCTGGCATCATATCCTCACATTCAATGAAGGAAGTGGAAGGGGCAATAGGGTGGACTCAAGGGGGGAAAAACTTGCTCAGAGCCCCCAGAAGACTCCCCTTGCATCACATAGGCCAGAACTGAGTTATTCCCCCACCTTTAGTAGCTAAGAGTTGACAGACCAATCATGAGTTATCACCTAGAGTTAGGCAGATTGAGAACTAAGCAAAACCAAGGTTGCTAGCAAGGAAGCAGGGAAGTGCTGCTGAAAGGCAATCAATAGTGAGTGACACAACCTTGAAACCACATCACCAAGAAGCTACTCCTGATGGGTCTGCACCTGGCCTCTCTCCAAGCCCCTCCACCTTCCTTGCTGCCTAGTAAACGCTGGGGTTAAGGGAGGAGGAGTGTGTGTCATAGAACAGATGATGAGGAGGATTTAAATAAAAGAGAAACAGGATGTTGCAGCACTACGCTCAACTTTCCTATTATCCTTTGTTTCCCATTTTTATTCTGTCACTTGAATTTATTCTGTTGACATATCTGCAATCATATCTATAAACGTGCTAGAAAATGCAATAGATATTTCTTTTGTCAGGCTACTCTCTTACTGAAATGGTCCAGAGATGATTGTATTCACTTGTATTTTCAAAATCTCTGCTTCTCAAAAGCTGGCATGATAAGAAAACAGATGGTTTGATCCAAGGATTCTTTTGTTGTAGGCAGGATAATGTTTCCAACCTCATGCCAAGGTTTGGTTTGTAATTTTAAAATTGCTGTTTTCCCAGGATGACCTCGGGGTACCATCAAAATTCTAGACAGTTTTCAGAAAGAAAACACAAACTTTTTTGCATGAGGATGAATTCAAGAAAAACAAAATATGTTTAAAAGATACACGTTTTCTCATCAAAATAGAAATATATTAATTCTAAAGGAGAAAACATATTTATTTTTAGGGCATGTTGTACCTATTACAGTTTTCAAATTCTCCCTTCTTTTTGGCTATTAAAATATCAATATCTTAGCATCTTTTTAAAAAAACTGCTAAGACACAAACTTACATTTATCTTTCTAATCTTTGGTCTTTTATAATTGGACCAGGGGCCCGGTGCACAAAAATTTGAGCACTCGGGGAGTCCCTCAGCCCAGCCTGTGCCCTCTAGCAGTCTGGGACTCCTCTGAGGATGTCCGCCTGCTGGTGTGCCTGGTCAGCCTGGGTGAGGGGCTGGTGGCTATTTGCAGGCTGACCAAGCACCCCAGTGTGGACCCTCACCCCATTGTAGTGTGGCCAGCCTGGGTGAGGGACTGAGGGCCATTTTCAGGCTTCCCACAGTCCCTTCAGGTTTTGGGTCTCTACTGGGGTGCCTGGGCAGCCTGGGTGAGAAGCTGAGGGGCGTTTTCAGGCTGCCCACAGCCCCTTCAGATTTTGGGTCCCTACTGGGGTGCCTGGGCAGCCTGGGTGAGGAGCTGAGGGGCATTTTCAGGCTGCCCACAGTCCCTTCAGGTTTTGGGTCCCTACTGGGGTGCCTGGGCAGCCTGGGTGAGGAGCTGATGGCTGTTTGCAGGCTGGCCAAGCCCCTCAGTGGGATCCCTCACCCCATTGGGGTGTGGCCAGCCTGGGTGTGGGCTTGAGGGCTGTTTTCAGGCTGCCCACAGCTCCCATTGACCCAATGTCTCAGCAAGGCTGGCTGGAAGCAGGTTTCTGGGGTTTATTTATCTTCTATAATTGATACACTGTTCCTTTAAGCTGAGGCCTAGACAGGTAACGAAGCCTCCTGTCTGCTTCGGCTCCATGGCTTCTATAATTGAAAGAATGTTGCCTTAGTAGACCCGCCCAGCCAGCCTAGGCAGACAGTTTCCTCCATCGCTGGTGCAACAGAAGCCTGCTGTTTGCTTCAGTTCCATGGTTTCTATAATTGAAACAATGTTGCAAATATGTTGTTGCCTAAGCTGGGAGAAGCCCAGCCGGCCAGCAGATAGTTTACTCCTGGTGCAATGGAAGCTGCCTGTTTACTCTAGCTCCATGACTGCTGGCCTTCACCTTGGCTGGGTTAATTTACATACAGTCACTCTGATTGGCTGGTGGGCATGACTTAGGCATCCCGTAGAAACGGTCAATTTCAATATTACTCTTTTATTAGATTAGATAGACTTTTAGAGTTCATGCAATTTGTTCACAAATATTATTTCACATTATCTTTTATTAATCTGCCAAGAATATTATTATTATTTCCACTGAAACTGAAAAGACACACTGAGGTTTAAAAAAAATAAAATGACTTACCTAAGGTCACAGAATATTAGCTATGGAGTTAGGCCTAGACTGAGATTATTATGTCCATCCCAACACTTAGCTTGCATCTGTTCTGTGCCAAGCACCATTCAAACATTGGAAATCTTACATGATAAAGAGCTAATATGCAGATAGTAATCATGCCTTCATGCCATCATGCAGTAATGGCTCAGACACTCAACACTGGGGAGAGAGGAATGGGAACCAGCCAGGCTCAAATGAGCTTTGAGATAGGAATGGTCACCAGCCAGGCTGTGGCCCTGGAGAGGGACAAGCCTCCTACACCATGGTCCCAGGAGCCAGCGGCTGCGCCTGTGGCCCAGGAGAGGGACAAGCTGGACGCCCTATAGTCCTCAGTGCCAGCGGCTGTGCCTGTGCCTGTGGCCCAGCCCGGAAGAGGGACAAGCCACATACTCCATGGTCCTGGGTACCTGTGGCTGTGGCCTGGGTGAAGCCAGCCTGGGCCTCCGGTGCCTGCAACTGGCTGGAGGAGGGAATCCTGGGTCCCACGTGCATGGCGAGGCAGAGGCGGTTAGGGGCAATCCGGCAGGCAGGCGAGCAGCAGTTCCAGATTGTGAGAGGCAATCGGACATCCCCTGAGAGGTCCTGGATTAGAGAGGGTGCAGGCTGGGCTGAGGGACCTCCCCTCCCCACCCCCATGCATGAATTTCTCACACTGGGCCTCTAGAAATAAAATAATAAGAATCAGATCTAACTTTTTTTGAGCACTCTGTGTCAGGTACCGTTCTAAATTTACATACCTCATTTCATTGAATTCTCACAACAAATGTATGAAATAGGAACTATTAAAGTTCCCATTTTTTAGCTGAGGGAATGGAGGTCTAGAGATTATGTAAGGTGATTCTCCTAGAAACTGGGAATTGTCAGCTCTTGATTTAACAAATGGGGCCCCTCTGTGCCTCCGCTGCAGTTATGGCTCTCCCGGAGCCTGTTGGGGTGACCTGTGCAAGCTGGAGCCACTTCCGCAAGCACTGGCTGCCTCTGTACACGGATGCGCTTCTAGGTGCGGCTGCATTTTTTTACGAGCCTCAAGTTGCCGTGATGCAAACCTAACTCAAAGAAGCTTTAGCAAAAACATTGTCTGTTGATTCATGGAATCCCAGGGAGGACTGCACAAGCGGACCGCCCCCTGCCCACCGGGGAAGGGCAGGGATGCTGCTGGTCCCAGGCACCACCGGAATCAGCAACTTCAGTGCTGACTGAATGCTTGCCATCTCTTGCTTTTGTTCCTTTATTCACGTTGCCTTCGTTCATTCTCACTCCCCGTGGCTTTTTTCCAGATGGTAGGAATCTCCAATAGTTCATGAAATTCATCTTTTGACTTTCACCAACAGAGGAGGTCTGACTATTCTGGGTCCAGTTGGGAAAAATTCCACAGAAGGGCTCTGATTGGCTGCCTTATATAAGAAGGCACCCTGAGCCAATAAATGTAGCTAAGAAGGCATATCATGTAAGAACATGTAGGAACTGACATGTACAGTTGTGCAGTTTGTGTATTTCACAAAGATGCCTTCCTAAGGGCATATGAGGATTGGAATGAAGCCCACACTCTGCTCACTGAGCTATGCAGCTTGGAGGAGGTGCCTTCCAGAGGAAAGATGCACTTTGCATCTCTCAGACACTGGGGCTTGCCAAGCCAGGCACCCAATGGGTTGAGTCTTTTCTTAAAAAATTGAGCTATAGCCCTAGCCGGTTTGTCTCCATGGATAGAGCATCAGCCCAAGAACTGAAGGGTCCGGGTCAAGGTCAAGGGCTTGTACCTTGGTTGCAGGTTCTATCCCCAGGGGAGGCTTGTGTGGGAGGCCACTAATCGATGTGTCTCTCTCACATCGACGTTTATCTCTCTACATCTCTCCTTCTCCCTTCCACTCTCTCTAAAAACCAATGGAAAAATATCCTCAGGTGAGGATTTAAAAAATTGAGCAATAATTGACATATAGCATTATATTAGTTTCAGGTGTATAACATAATGATTCGATATTTGTAAATGATCACACAAAAGTCTAGCTAGCTAGTATCCATCACCGTATATAATTATAATTTTTTTTCTTGTGATGAGAACTCTTAGCAACTTTAAACACTGTCACACATAGTGTTATTAACTATAGTCACCATACTGTCCATTACATCCCCAGAATTTATTTATTTTATAACTGGGTATTTGTACCTTTGACCACCTTCACCCATTTTGCCCATCCCTCACCTCCTGCCTCTGGCAACCACCAATCTGCTCTCTGTATATTTGAATAAGCCCCCGCTCCCCCTTTCTTTTTCATATGAAGGCATTGAGTAGGCTTGTGGCTGCACCGTGTGAAACATGGCAGCTTCTGAGAAAATGATATATTTGTAGATGGAGAAATGAAAGGGAATTATTAACTATAGAAAAAGAGGTGATACCATCGGCCATACTCTAGGGTTTCCTGCTTAGTAGTAATGAGTGAATTTTTTTTAGAAAACTATTTCTGTTTCATGTGAATTTTTAAAAAACAGCTCCACAATTAAGTCATGGAACAATATAAATAGAGACTATAGTGTGAGCAAAAAAACAGCTGTCAGTTCAAGGTCTGAGCAGCACCCTGGGGACTTCTCCCAGGGAAGCAGCTTGCTACTCTCTCAGGCATACTCACCTCTCTTTGAGGATTCGGAAGCTCTCTCACAGTAGATTTCAATTAAACAATTTCATGGTTTTGTTTTGATGAGACAGTCTGCATTTAATAGAGATGCTCAATCATCTTCTCTAGAAAAGTGCTACTGAAAGCAGTTCTGGTTACATTAAAGTGATATTTTTAGCACCAGGTTTGTGGAGCTGTAAAGCTTTTTCTTTTTATGAAGTGATTTCTCATGGGTCGGAGAAGTTTTCTCCGGAATACAGTCATACTACCTCTATCCAGCAAGCCAGCACATTCTCCAAAGCTGTGGGCTGAGTGGCATCAAATAGCTGGGCGGGAAGAGGCCAGATTCGGGAGTTTGACCAGTTGGGCCCATTTCAAAGCAGGCCAACCCTCCAGCCACGAGGCAAAGGGATCAGTGTATTTATTCTGGGGTATTCCACTCCCAACTGACAATCTTTTCTTCCAGGGCCAATATAAAATCTCGAGAGTGTGAGCTTTGCAAACATTATCAGGCAGAGAGCACCAAGGGGAAAAGGTACTTCAAGGCTAATGTAACAAACTAACAGTTTCATCTTGCTGCAGCATCTCCCCACATAAGTACCCTTTGAATTTTAGAGTCCCTGCCTTCCATTTTCCTTTGCTTCTTATTGTTCCTTGTCTATTTCTCTCCACTTACCCCTCTTTGATAACCCAAAGTCACATGTCTGATTTGCCTACATCTTCCTGCTCTTCCCTCTGCTTCCTCTATATATTCTGTGTTTGACTAACTAGTCAGAACCTAGAGAAGTAAACAACAGTGGAAAATCAGAAAGTTGTACCAAAGCCCTCCGGATCCAGAATGGGCAGCCCTCCCTGGCATGATTCTCCCTTTCTCCTTAGTTTCTCTTATTTTTCTATTTTCTTTTTCTATACTTCACTCATCATTTGTTCTCCACTTGAAAATCGCTGGTGTAATGTAACAGACTTGCTGTTACAGGGCAGAGACTGACGATAACAGGTGGACAGAATGACAAGTTTCCTACTGAAACATCCTTGCAGAAAATTTCCAATCCACTATGAGATGGTGATTCACTGAGGTCAGGAGGCTAGGCCAGTGAGAGAGGTTGTTTCCAGTACTTCGCGTGAAAGTTTTACTTGTGCTTCAGAAGGACAGAGCTATACCAAATCAATGACTGCAGCCATGGAGTGTCCTCTTCCCACTCCCTGTTCTCTAGCCCTCAGTGAGGCTTGATGGCTCTTTACTGGTGACCCCCAGGGAGAGGGACACGGCTTTCACGTACTGGGGCTGTGGAAGCAAGGGCGGGTCCACAGTACAAATGAAACTAAGCTGTCCCTTTAAATAAAACTTTATTTTTTTAATGTACTTTTATTATTGAAAGTATTACACGTGTCTTCTTTATTTTCCCATTGACACTTTCTAGCCACACTCATCCCCCGCCCGCGCCCCAGGCCTTCACCACACTATTGTCCGTGTCTATGGGTTATGCTCAAATGCATGCAAGCTCTTTGGTTAATCTCTTCCCAACCCTCCCTCCTCACCCCAACCTTCCCTCTGAGTTCAACAGTTTGTTCCATGCCTCTATGTTGAAATTTTGAGGAAAATGGAAGGGAACTGCAACACTGAGAAAAAGTTTACATTACTGGCCGGGCACATGGAAGCCTCTGTGCCTGTTACCCTCACCACTCCTTCCACTCATCTCAGTATCAGACATGCTGCAGGAGCATCCTCTTCCTTAAAGCTCACTCCTAAAACAAGGACAATTTTCTTTCTCCAGTTGCTTAGAAAGTCCTCATTTCATATCTAAGACTTGACCATTCCCCAGGATGACTGATTCTGGGAGCACCTGCTTCTTTTGAGGAAACTCTATCCCCACCTTCGTGTATATGACCTGACCTTGTGTTCCAATAAGACAATCACACAGCTGTGGTAATAAATCATCTAAGACTCAGAAGGAAGGCTCATGTTTCAGAAGGGTCTTTTATGTGGTCTGTGACCTGGTATTCAGGGAAATTTTTGATCATGCTCCTAATAGTCTTTATTTTTTAGAAATAATTAAACTGGGATAATTCCAGGCCTTTCTTCTTTCCTCATTTGGCAAAATCCTATTCCTCTGTGTCCATTTCTCTGTGAAGCTTTCCCTAACTCTGGGCAGCATGAACCCCTCCATTCTGGGTAATTCTGCAGCACTGTCCTCCACACCTTTTTGACAAAATTATTTACCTTTTTATATTGTGATTTGCGTTTCTTATATCTCTCTCCATTCATGATTGCCTGAGGACAGGAAGTAGGTACTTCTCATGCATCTATCTCAATGCCTAGCACAGTACTTGGAACTGAGGAGCTAAGCAAAATGTATGCCAGCTGTGTGGATGAGGGGCATCTAAAGTCATCATCCCTTCCTCATTCATTGTTTTTTTAAAATATATTTCTTTATTGAGTTCAGAGAGGAAGGGAGGAGAGAGAGACAGAAACATTAATGATGAAAGAGAATCATTGATCAGCCACCTCCTGCACTCCCCCCACTGGAGACTGAGCCCACAACTCAGGCACATGCCCTTGGAATCAAACCTGGGACCCTTCAGTCCGCAGGCTGATGCTCCATCCACTAGGGCTAATTCTTGAATTGTGCATGTGTGCTTATGTGCTGTGTGGGGTTGTGGAATAAAATATAAATTCATAGATGGAAATATACAAAACATTTGAGAAATATTTATGTACGCAACCACATCCTAAAAAGAAAGTTTAAGGTCCTTTTTTTGCCAACTAAGGCTTCCCATATGCCATAGTAGTAACCCCATATTTAGTCCTGAGCCAATCCATTTATATTTATAATCAGAACTTTTAAAAACATTTTTTTTCTTAAAGGCACATGGCACACTAGTGTGTTCTTATGCTGGTAGTTTGTGATATTTTAATATGAAGTAAAAGAAATAGTCAAATTTTTTTCTTGGTACAGATTTTTAAACCCTCATGATAAATCACATTTAAGACAAATTTCTTTACCTGAGTTCTCCTTTTCTGATTTTGCCTCTTATTTTTTGTGAGATGAGCATGGTAAACTGTGCTGAAAAACAACAACAACAAAAGAAGAGAATGGCAGATTATTACTGACTTATTGTAGAATTACATCACATTTTTCTCTCTATTATTGGCAATGGTATTTGAACATTTGTCAACTCCCTGCAGATATCCTTTTTTCCTCCACATAAGTCAAAACTGTCTTCTTTAGGGCATACAGAATAAGTTGTAATAATACATTTGCCAGCTCTAAACAATTCTCTTCTCTCAGTGTATACAATGAATGTTATTAATGGAAACTCTTTGTATGGACCCTGAAAATAACCAATAACTCAACTTGTCATCATTTCGATAACTACAGACTTCAATTTCACATGAAGAAATATAGGCTTCAGTTTAGCAGTTTCAAAAAGCAATGAATACAGATGATGAAATCTTTTCTTTCAGGCAAGAAGACTTCAAATTATTGCACACAGACACTTATTTCTAATAATTTAATTTTACTTCTCAGTTGCCTGATATTAGAAGTATTTGTCCAGAAATTTGATAAGAAGTTAATCACCATTTCAGAGCTCTAAGCCTAAACTCAGGGACCAACTGAAAATTTTATCAGCAACGGAGCAGCAATGCTTTGCATTGCTTTCCTTCACTTTTGTATTTTCTTAACATTTTTTCTCTTCTTACTTTCCAAATTTATTTACAAACATCCCAGAAATAGCTCTTTTTAAAGATGGAAATAAATGATGATGCCAGGGCAGTTTCACTTGGGTGTGACTTTTTCTCACCCCTCCTTCCATCCTTATTCCCTTCAAGACTCAGATTAGGCCTCTGCAAATTTTCTCTCTTCCACCAAAGATTCAGTCTGGGTGAATGAGGAGAAACAGATGTCCTCAGGTGGCCTATCAGTGAGCTGATGGCAGGAAGGACGGCAAGACTGTCACCTGGAGGAGGCAAACGTCCCTTACCAGCTGCTCTTCTCACTAGCAAGGCCGTTCCTCAGACTGGAAAGCCTTCCAGTTTCTATTGTTATGCCATTGCTAGGTGGCTCCTTCTCCCTCCCAACTTTGTCCATCTGTAGAGCATGGAGATCTCTCTCCCGGGGTACAACCGCGCTTCTCCAAGGAATGGTAAGAGTTAAGGGAATATGTGCACTTCAATGCTCTCTTCCTGCAAGACTCCCCAGGACTTCACTTTAGCTGGCACCAGGTGTTGTTCTATTTATGGTGTTAGTCTCACACCTGCCTTAACAGTTCATTCTTTTCTCTGTGCTCCCAGGCACCTCAAGTTCCCCTCCGATACCAATCTCTACTGTGATCATATGTGTAGTCCTCGGTGTTCTTAGGCCATGGACTTCCCCAGGGCAGGTACCTCACCTTCTATCGTCATCATATCCAGAGAGCCTAGCATGATGGTAGAAAGCACTCAATAAATATTATTGAATGAATGTTCGGATAGTCAAAGATTATAGACATCAAAAATACAGCCATGTTAGCTTGGGTACTTCTTTGCTACATTTATAGATTTCTTATTTTCCGGTGAAATTTTAGAGTACTTTCTAATGGAATTTTATTTGGCCTCTAAAATCAGCTCTGATATAAAGAGAAGGCCTACTTTTGGAGATAATGTGTTGTCGTGAGGAACAGAGATGTGTTGGTAAATGTTTATCAGTGTAGCTGATTTGAAACTACCAGCTCGTTATTGAGTTCAGCTTTGGGGAACTATGTCCAGTAGCACACCATTCTATGAATTTGCATCATACAGCTACGATGTAAGAAAGTTACCTCCAAAGCATAGATAATAGTGAAATGCAATGAAACAATTGGGAAGTAAAGAAGTTTGAGTATTTATTACCTTTGTTTTTAATATCATTTATATAAATCTAAAATAGTTTTAAATAATGACTGTTCAACAACTGGCTTACAAAATTCCTGAGAATGTAATAACTTTCTCTCATGACACTGTACAAGCTGGCCTCAGCTACCACTGGATAGAACTCTTTCTCAACCTGCCTTCAGTACCCAAACTTGCCCCATTCAACCTTGAACTCACCAAGAACCACTTCAACCAGTTTCTTGCTAGCATTTCCAACCAGGAACATCTGCTGTTTGATGGAAACAATTAGTTGTTTTGGTTAATGGCAGAAAACACAAAGGTTTGTAAGAAATAGTACATGGACCAGAAAGAAGATTGGAACATTCTTTGACTCCTCAAAACCTGGAGCTCTTTACTAAGTAACTTGAGTTGCAGGTAAATAGCCTACTTCAACTTAATATTTTTTTCTTATTATATTTATTTGTGTGACATTGGTTAATAAAATTATATAGTTTTCTTTTTTTGGCTTAAAGCAATACAAATTTATTATCTTAAAGTTCTGGAGGTCAGAAGTTTTAAAAACAAGGTGTTGGCAGAGCCTCATTCCCTTTGGAGAATCTAAGGGAGAATTTTTTTGTTGCCTTTTCCACCTTCTAGAGACCACCGCGTTTCTTGACTCATGGACTAGCATCACTTCTGCTTCTGTCATTATCTCTTGACTGACCCTCTTGCCTCCCTCTTCTAAGGACTCTTGACATTACACTGGCCCACCGGATACTTCAGGATATCTCTCTGTCTCAGGATCTTTAACTTACTCACATCAGCAAAGTTCCTTTTTACCATGTAAGACAACACATTCACAGGCTTAAGACATGACATCTTTGGAGGTCCATTATTCAACCTACAACATAATATTCCAAGATCATGAGACATCAGAACCTTGTGCCTCTTACCTATTGTTTTCCTGATTACATTTTCACATTTCTTGAGATTCTTGGCATCCGGCTGATGCAAAGCTTCTTGGCTCTTTGTCCCGTTGTACCAATATTTTGGGTAATTGAACTGCCACGTGGATTAGCTAATACCAGGGCCTCTCCTTTCATTGACAACCTCAAACCCAGGGATATTTTTCTCTCCTCCATTTTTTTTTTACTTTTTTATTGAATTTATTGGGGGTGACCTAGTTAACAAAATTATATAGATTTCAAGTGTACAATTCTATTATACATCACTGTATATTGTATTGTGCGTTCATTATCCAAAGTCAACTCTCCTATGTCACCACATATTTGACCCCCTTTACACCCTTTACTACTTCCCCCCACCTGCCTCCTCTTTAGTAGCCTATGAGTTTTTTGTTTGTTTACCTTACTTGTTCATTTATTGTTTTCACTCATATGTGGGATATAAAACTGAAAACATCAATTTAATATATTTGTATTTGGTACCATACGTCATCTCCATACCTCACCACCTTCCAAAGCCAGCTTGATTTCAGTCACTCATTTTATGTGCAACTGTGTTTTCTGTCCTATATGCCTCATTCTGAACCTTTATTGTGCAAACCAACTTTGATGTCTCACTTCAAACCAGAATTGTTTCTTAACTCTTGGATAAAAAGGTAATATTCCACCTCCATTACTCTACTCCTATTGCCCCACCAACCAATCAAATTTGTTCTTCTTCTATATTTCTTTTTAAGTGTTATGTTAAAACACATAACACTTCTATGGGTTTTGATTTTGTGACTATCTTATGAATACACTGGATGTTTTCATTGCCCAATCCTTTTACATGTCCATCTTAGACTGTTTATTTTTGATGGGCAGTGCTCAGGAACCATACCCATATAGTTTTCTTGCATTTCACTCAGCAAAGAATCCGAACAGCTTTATAAATGTCTTTTTATAGCTTCAAGAATGGGGATATTCACAGTGTACTAACTGATTGGTGTAGAATCATGCTTGAGAGCAACAGCATGTGAAACGATCAATCTGTCATAGAGCATGATTCCTCATTAAAGAGTAAGTAATGATGATGATGATAATGCTTTCAAACTTCTGGCATTGTCCCCATGTCTAAGCACATTATGCATGCACCATAGCTTATACAGGAATTGTGCCAAGACACACACTCAAAAATCCACAATTATTGTGTCTTTTCTTTATGTATCTCCTAAGTTATGAATACATGATGCATAAACAAATTCTAGCTATTTTGTGCTTTAAGAGTAAGGAAACAATATTTCAGTTGCCTTATCCTTGAAAACAGAAACAGCCATTAGGTTTTATTTCTAAATGTTTAATTCATCACCACAATCATCGTCATCTGGACTACAGATGGCAGACATACTTTCTAGAACTCTGTTTCTAAGTAAACAGCATTTCCTTGAACAGTTCTGTAGAAAGAACATACAGTATTTACATTCCTCTTGGTTCTTCTCTGCATTTTGCCTAAATTTACAAGCACATTTGGGATGAAAATAATATCACTAAAGACCAAATGTAGTTTCTCAAATTTGGTTAAGGAGAAAAACTAAACTAGACTATAAAGAAAAACACTTTCAGAGAGATTCTTTTGGTTCAGTTGCTTTTTAAAAAAAATTACATTTAGCTTACTCAGTATTTCTATAAGGGCACTCATCATTTCCATTCCTATTATCTTTGCTCATAAATACCTGACCAAACATAATTCACTTAATTAACAGCTCTCTAAATAGATTGAGTTTGCTGCCTTAGGGGATCAACACTAGAGGCCAGAAACTCCTGAATTGTCTGGCAAAGATCCAGAAGTGTCTAATGACATGCTTGGACTAAAAAAATGGATCAAACCAAAATGCAAATGAAAGCAGCAGAGACAGAGGCCACTGAGTGCAGGAGAGAGGGGATGAAGAGGTGAGCCTCCCCCTGCCTTCTGATGACTGAAAAACCAGCTCTACGCATGATATTTATTAACTCCAGTTATGTGCACAGATCCAATAAACTAAAAATTTGGAATAGGCAGATGTTAATAAAGACGATTTACTGGAATTATTGGAAACAACAATTTCAACCATTTGGCATGAGCTTTTGGTCATTGGCAGTATGAAGCACATAAACAAAAATTTAAAGAACATAAAACAGATAAATTTAAATTTATAGAAGCCATCAGATTAATAAATTTACTGGCCTTATAGGAACTTATACTGTTTATTACATGAATGTAACTTATACTATAGTTACATTGCTGAGGTTTTTTGCTAATAATGCTGATTTCCCTCAGCCTGACCTGCGGGGTTCCGGCCGAAACCAGCTCTCCAACATCCCCTGAGGGGTCCCAGATTGCAAGAGGACGGTTCTTGGGCAACACATCCTGGAATTGAGCTCCCTCCTCTCTGGTTCCAGCTGCATCACCCAAGAGCCACAGTGACCAAGTTACCACAGCTCAGCAGCTCCTGCATTGAGCATCTTTTCCCTGGTAGTCAATGTGTGTTATAGCTACTGGTCAGAGCATCTGCCCCCGATGGTCATTTCATATCATAGTTACCAGTTGGACAGTAGAACAGTTGAATGGTTGCTTAGGCTTTTATATAAATAGATTCTCAACAAAGTGGATATAGAAGGAACATACCTCAATACAAGAAAGGTTACATATGACAAACATATAGCTAATTCATACTCAAGGGTGAAGATCCAAAAGCTTTTCTCTAAGATCAGGAACAAGACAATGATGCCCACCATCACCATTTCTATTCAACATTGTATTGTAAGTCCTAGGCACAGCAATCAGACAAGGAAAAGAAATAAAAGGCATCCACATTGGAAAGGAAGAAGTAAAAAAAAATCTCATTATTTACAGATGGCATGATATAATACAAAGAAAACCCTAAAGACTTCACCAAAAAACTATTAGAACTAATGAATTAATTTAGTAAACTTACAGAATACTAAATCAATATACAGAAATTGGTTGCATTTCTACACACCAATAACAAAGATCAGAAGGAGAGTTAAGAAACATTGTCTAGCTGATGTGGTCAGTGGTTCAGCATCAACCTTTGAAGCAGGAGGTCACGTTTTGATTCCCAGTCAGAGCACATACCTGAGTTTTGGGCTCAATCCCCAGTGGGGCCATGCAGGAGGCAACCGATCAATGATTCTCTCTCATCATTGATGTTTCTATCTCTCTCTCCCTTCTTCTCTCTGAAATCAATGCTAATATAAAAATATTTTTAAAATTAAATCTTTATTGTTTAGATTACTACAGTGGTTCCTTCCCCCCCCCACATAACTCCCCTCCACCCAGTTCCGACCCCACCCTCTTCCCTTACACGCCCCCCCCCAGCCACTGTCCTCATCCATAGGTGTACAATTTTTGTCCAGTATCTTCCATTCTCCTCCCCCCCACAAGAATTATCTGTCCATTTCCTTTCTATGCCATGATTCTATTATATTCACCAGTTTATTCTCTTCATCAGATTATTTATTCACTTGATTTTTAGATTCACTTGTTAATAGATATGTATTTGTTGTCACTTTGTTCGTTCATAATTTTTATCTTTACTTTTTCTTCTTCTTCCTCTTCTTAAAGAATAACCTTCAGCATTTTATATAATACTGGTTTGGTGGTGATGAACTCCTTTAGCTTTTTCTTGTCCATGAAGCTCTTTATCTGACCTTTAATTTTGAATGATAGCTTTGCTGGGTAAAGTAATCTTAGTTGTAGGTTCTTGCTATTTATCACTTTGTATATTTCTTGCCACTCCCTTCTGGCCTGCATAGTTTCTGTTGAGAAATCAGCTGACAGTCGTATGGGTGCCCCCTTGTAGGTAACCAACTGTTTTTCTCTTGCTGATTTTAAGATTCTCTCTTTATCTTTTGCTTTTGGCATTTTAATTATGATGTGTCTTGGTGTGGTCCTCTTTGGGTTCCTTTTGTTTGGGATTCTCTGCGCTTCCTGGACTTGTAAGTCTATTTCTTTCATCAGGTGAGGGAAGTTTTTTGTCATTATTTCTTCAAATAGGTTTTCAATACCTTGTTCTCTCTCTCTTCTTCTGGCACCCCTATAATTCTGATGTTGGTATGCTTAAAGTTGTCCCAGAGGCCCCTTACACTATCTTCATATTTTTGGATTCTTTTGCTTTTCAGTTGGCTGTTTTTTGCTTCTTCATATTTCAAATCTTTGACTTGATTCTTGCAATTCTCTAGTCTGCTTGATTCTTGCAATTCTCTAGTCTGCTAGTTGGATCTCTGTATAATATCCTTTATTTCAGTCAGTGTATGCTTAATTTCTAGTTGGTCCTTTTTCATATCTTCAAAGGTCTCACTAGATTTATTGAGAGTCTCATTAAGTTTATCAGTGGTTTCTAGAAAATTATTGAAAAACCTTATAACCATGGTTTTGAACTCTATATCTAGTAGTTTGCTTTCCTCCATGTATGTCATTTGTGACCTTTGTCTGTCTTTGTCTTTGCATTTTGGCTGCTTCCCTGTGTTGATAGGGTGGCTTTCTGTGCTAGGTGTCCTATAGGGCCCAGTGGCTCAGCCTCCCCAATTGCCTGAGGTGGATACTCTTGGTGCACTGCTTTGTCGGCTTTGTGCACAGTCTTGTTGTAGTTAAGCCTTGATTGCTGTTGGTATCACTGGGAGGAATTGACCTCCAGGCCAATTGGCTGTGATAATCAGCTATGTCTATGGTGGGAGAACTTCTGTGCTGGAGACACCCTTATGGGGCAAGACTTATTTCAGTGGGGCTTTGGTGCTCACTGAGTCTGGCCCCTGAGTGTGTCCCTTTGGATCCGAGCAGTTGTAATCTGGATGGCCCCTGTAATTTTAGATTGCAAAGGGCCAGGTCATTCATATGCAAAAGCCTCTGCATGCAGCTTGGGTGGGGTGGGGTCTCAGGGAATCAACAGGGTGGAGCAAACAGCTATGGCTAATCCTCAGCTCAGCCTTAAGAGGCCCCGGGTCTCAGTGTCCCAGCAGTAACCGCTGCAAGCACCTCTGAGAGAAAGCCGCCTTGAGTTCCACCTGATGCCAGACAGTCCAGATTCTTCCGATGTGAGTCTGGGTCCCCAGACACTCACCTGGAACTGGAGTTCAGAACAGTCAGGAGCTTGTGTCTCCTTCCCGATTGAAAGAGATAACCTCATCCTCAGCTGCCAGCCCTTTCAGAGTGCACCTCCATACCTTTGCACTTTACTTCCGCACCTCCTCTGAGTCTCATTGTGCTTTTCTCTTGCCTTCTAGTTGTAGAATTTCCACTCGGCCAGCCTTCCTGTGGTTCTGGGTGATGTCAGTTTTGTCTTTTAAGACATGTTTTTTAACTAGTTGTGTGAGGCAGCAATTTTGGGTGTTTACCTATGTTGCCATCTTGGTTTCTCCTCTATAAAAATATTTTTTAAAAAGAAAACAACCCTACTTATAATTGCATCAAAAAGCATAAAATAGAGACAAATTTAACCAAAGAGATGAAAGACTTATACTCTAATAAGACATTGAAGAAACTGAAGAGAATAAAATAAATGTAAGGACACCATGCTCATGAATTGAAAGGATTAATATTGTTTAAATGTCCTTACTACTTAAAGCAATATACAGATTTAATGCAATCTCTGTTAACAGACCAATGGCATTCTTTTCAGAACAAGAACAACTAATCTTGAAATTTATGTGGGCTCCTAATAGTCTCAGAATAGCCAAGGAAATCTTGAGAAAGAACAACATGGGATGTTTCATGCTCCCCTATTTCAAACTATACTACAAAACTACAATAATCAAAACAATCTGGTACCGGTATAAAAACAGATCTGTAGAGCAATAGAATAGAATAGAGAGTTCAGAAATAAATCCTCAGTTATATGGTTAACTAATCTATGAAAAAAGAGGCAAGAATATACAATAGGGTAAAGACAATCTCTTCAATAAGTGGTATTGGGAATACTAGATAGATACATGTAAGAAAATAAAATTGCATCACTTTTTTATACCATACACAAAAATAAACTGAAAATAGATTAAAGACAAGTATAAGACCTAAAACCATAAAACTACTGAAAGAAAAAAAAGGCAGTAAATTCCTTTACAGCAGTCTTAGCAATATCTTTTTGGATATGTCTCCTTAGACAAGGAAAATAAAATAAAAAATAACAAGACTTCATCAAACTAGAAAGTTTTGCACAGAGAAGGAAACCATCAACAAAACAAAAAGGAAACCTACTGACTGGCAGAAGATATTCACAAATGATACATCCAATAAGGGGTTAATATCCAAAGTAAATAAGACACATATAACTTAACACCAAAAAATCAAACAATCCAATTTAAAAATGATCAGAGGACCGGCTGGTGTGGCTCAGTGGTTGAACATCCATCTATGAGCCAAGAGGTCACAGTTTGATTCCTGGGTTAGGGCACATGCCTGGGTTGCAGGATTGATTCCCAGTGTGGGGCATGTAGGAGGTGACCAATCAATGATTCTTTCTTATTATTGATGTTCCTGTCTCTCTCCCTCTCCCTTCCTCTCTGAAATCAATAAACTATGTTTTTCAAAAATCAATAGAGGACCTGAATAGACATACAGGTGGCCCACAGATATGTAAAAAAATGCTCAACATTACCGATTGTCAGGAAAATGCAAATCAAAACCACATGAGATGTCACCTCACATTTGTCAGAATGGCTGTCATAAAAAAAAATAAACAAATAACAAGTGCTGATAAGGATGTGGAGAAACCCTCACATACTATTGATAGGATTGTAAATTGGTGCAGCCACTATGGAAAACAGTAGGTAGGTTCCTAAAAAAATTAAAAATGGAAGTGCAATTGCCCCATGACATAAAATGTTGGGTTTCTTTTCATATGCTATTTGCCATCTGTATATCTTCTTTGGTGATATCTACTAGCTCTTTTTCTCATTTAAAAAATTGGGTTATTGTCCTGGCTGGCGTGCCTCAGTTGGTTGGAGCATCGCCTTATATATTGAAAGGTGGCAGGTTTGATTCTCAGTCAGGGCACATACGTAGGTTTCAGGTTCAATCTCGTGTCAGGTGCCTATGTGAGGCAACCGACCTGTTTCTCTCTCTCTCTCTCTCTCTCTCTCTCTTTTCCCCTCTTTCCCAAATCAATAATAAAAAATATTGAGTTATTTACTTCCTTATTGAGTTTTAAGAGTTCATCATATGTTTTAGGTAACAGTCCTTTATCAAGTATGTCTTTTGCAAATATTTTCTCCCATTCTTACCTTCTTATTCTTTTGCCACTGTCTTTTCAGAGTAGATGTTTTAAAGTTTAATGAAGTCCAGCTTATAAATTACTTTTTTCATAGTGTTGTATCTAAAGAGTCATAACCAAATTCAAGGTCATCTAGATTTTCTTCTATGGCATCTTTTAAGAGTTTTATACTGTTGTATTTTAATCTTTAGGTCTATGACCCATTTTGAGTTAATTTTTGTGAGTGCTATAGGTCTGTGTCTATATCTAATTTTTTGTACGTGCATATCCAGTTGTTTCAGTCCCAATTGTTGAATAGGCTATCTTTTCTCCATTGTATTGTATTTTCTCCTTCTTCAAGTGTTACTAGCTCAAGAAACTGGGGTTTTTAATTTATAAATTTTATATACGTTTTAAACAGCAAGCTTTGGAAAAAGGAAATAAAAGACCATCCTTCTTTCCCCCACATCAATCACAAATCAACCCTTCCTCCCCATAGCATATTAAGCCTTGGGGTTTAGAATCATGGCTTAGTTTGATTAATGAATAGAATTTAGTCTGGAAAATATCGAGGTTGAAGGTATTATTCATTGCCATATTTTTTTTTCGATAAACAAAAAATGCAAGGGAATTTCTTGTTCCATGTACTTAAGATGCTGGTAAATCATTAATAGCAATTGCCTTCCCTACAGCATGGCTTCCCAGCAAGTTCTAGCATTCCAGGTTGGTAGCATGGTCTGAAAGACCATCTCAGATAAGAGCACCATTCTCAGCTCACGGTGATTACAAAACCAAACATATTCTAATTTAGCTAGTCTCCTGGGAAAGAATTCTTTTTTCAGCTATTTAGTACACTTTTCTTTATTGCTAGCCACTAGATTTCTGTCATTGCTTAATGAATGATAGAAAAAGGAGGTAGGAGATAAATCATTTTTCACAGAAGGAACAACATAGAAGCATTTATGAATGGTAATAATTTAGACCATATCACTTCCCATGATTTACATCAAAGACCTGGAAGACCTGGATGGCTGCCTCTGTAGCTGCTCCGTGTGTCTTCTTGATTACTTATTTCCCAGATGAAAGAATCAATAAACTCAAGTGGAATGGAAATAGAATAAATATTACTTCCTGAATCACTCAGTTCCTATAGTCTTCTGAGGATTTCATGTTAAATGGTAGCCTTTTGTCCTGGACAATAAAATCAAACTGTCCTGCAGCTTCTCAATAAAATGTCTAATTTGTTCCTAGAGCATGTCTTACACAGAAGTAAAAATGGTTTACCAGTTCTGGCAGCCCCACATTTAAAAATATACAGGGTGAGGCAAAAGTAGGTCTACAGTTGTGAGTATGCAAAGCATAGTAAATTTTTATTATTATTTATTAAACATTGTATTTTTTCCATATAAACAACCGTAAACCTACTTTTGCCCGGCTTTGTATTTTTTTCCTGAGCAATCTTTTTAGCCAGTACTTCATTCCTTCAAAAGTAAACACTACTTTTTCCCTTTTTAATCTTCCTAGGCCCAGTACAATTGACAACTCTTCAAATATATAATGATATTGTTTGTCACCTCAACTGAGACAGCTCTTTACCAGTTTTGCTATGAAGTTAAAATGCCCAGAACTTAATGAAGCAAGTGGCATTACTGTGCTAGTATTTAAAGTCTAGACAGAGATATTCCTTTTTAGGGTAATTCCAAACACTCATAATTATATGTCAAAATACAAATAAAATATCAGAAAATTAAAAAAAATAAAATAAAATAAAAGGTTAGTGGTAAACCTTTAACATAGAATAAACGTAGGTCCATGTAGACATTTATAGAAGTTTTTCCAAACAAAGCGAAACATTCAACACATATACTACCTTACAGAGCAGTTGTCTTCCGCCTCGTTGAGATTTTAAGTCCTATTACTAGTACTTTCGGTTTCCCCAGACAAATCACCTACCTTAGTTCCAGACTGTTTAGTAGCCATTGGTTAGGTATAGAGGGAACTGGGCCCGATAATGAATGCATGTGTCTCTTTTCCTCTGTCTAGCACCATAGAAGTCAGGACAAATACTGATGTTTTTCATCCAATCAATAGGTTCCACAAGGTCAGCACAGGCACTTCCAATTGGGAGGCATTTCTATAGCTACACAACCATGGAAAGGACTCTGTAAGATCATCTATTCAGAAACAGTTGGAAAATGGTATGAGAGGGAAAATTGAGCACATTCAGTGCTACTTATTCTTTTACCCTTGATCCTAGACCTTTGATAAAGAAAGAATGAGCAGTGTTAGGGATTTTTAGGTCTCTATTCACAGCCTGAAGCTGTGTGATTCCTTCTGTGTTCTCCAGCCTCATGATCTCACTTGGTTGATGCCAGGTTCTGCCAAGTAGCACCTCAAGCTTCACATAATATTCATCCTCAAAGGCTGTCTGAGTAGCCAGTCGCTTATCTTCTCAATCCCTTAGAAGAGATCAGTTGAGTCAGAATTTTCTCTGGCATGTCCATCGGTCAAAACCAGCCCTGAAGGGGAAAAACAGTTACAAGTAAATTTTATCAAGTAGACAAATTCACACATACATACAAAAAATCTATGAATAATGAAGATAGACTAGGAAAGAATGTTGCCACTGGCATAAGGAAAGGCAGTAATAAAATCCTCTGGAGTCTGACCAATCTGCCTTTTTCCAAGACCCCTTAGGATGCAAAGCTAGTGTCTAGGGGAAATGTTTGCATATTTGCAAATGTCTTTGGTCCAAAGAACTTCCTGGGAACAAAAAAATGGAGCGATCCATTCCTTTCCTGTTGTGGTTGAACATTATCAAACTTTATGACTAGAGGCCCGGTGCACAAAAACTTGTGCACTGGGGAGGGGGGGAGGGGTGGTCCCTCAGCCTGGCCTGTGCCCTCTCACAGTCTGGGACCCCTCGGGGGATGTCCACCTCCTGCTGGCTTAGGCCCACTCCCCAGGCAACAGGGCCTAGGCTGGCAGTCAAGACATCTCTCTGGCAGCCCAGGATGCCTCAGGAGATGTCCACTTGCCAGCAGGGAGCAGGCCTAAGCTGCAGTCAGACTTACTTAGAGCTGTTGAGGAGGAAAGAGAGGCTCTCACCACCACTACTGTACTGGCAGCCTCAGCCTGGCTTGTGGCTGAGCAGAGCTCCACCTGTGGAATGCACTGACTACCAGGGGCAGCTCCTGCATTGAGCGTCTGCCCCCTGGTGGTCAGTGTGTGTCATAGTGACTAGTCATTCCCAGTGGTTCTGCTGTTAGGGTCAATTTGCATATTACCCTTTTATTATATAGGGTGGCCAATGATGGTAACTGAGCTTGTCTGCCAGGAAAGTTGGCAGGGACTCTTGAAGGGGAACTCACCATAGGGTCATCTGGACTGCTAATCTGTGTCAATATAGAAATCCTATTTTGGCAGGAAAGAGGAGTTGATTTTTAAGAGAGTTGCTCAGATTGCACTTTTTGATCTAGCCATCCTGGTATTGGGGCATCCTTTGAGAGTGATGACCATGTGAATATAAATAATAGAGCCATAGCTGTGGCACCTAAGATTAGGACATCCCCCCAAC
>PVJC01000889.1:0-106980 GCA_004026665.1 Murina feae | reverse complement strand
ATGCCCCTCTCCCCATTTGGCAGCCCTTTCTGGTGCTGACTCTCTGCCTTGATGCTCCACTCTCTGACTCTGCTAAGGATTTTTCTTTTTCTTTTTGGAGAAATGCGTAGAGTCAGCTTTTCTGTTGGGGTGCCCTGGCCCCCGGCTCCTTCCCAACCACAGCAAATTTTACAGATGATTGGGAGCCCAGGGATGCACAGTACATGGGGCAAGGAGGCTGTGTGTGTGTGTGTGAGAGAGAGAGAGAGAGAGAGAGAGAGAGAGAGAGAGAGAGAGAGAGAGAGAATCTTGTGGGCTGTGTATATTTTGCTAGGGGGGTGAGAGGGGTTCAGAGAATGTGTACTAGGAAGGGGAGGTGGGGGCACAGCTGGTTATGGTTCCTCAGATCTTAAAAAATTATAGGACAAGGGGGGTGGAGGTGGTCAATAGGGCAAAAGGGGGAAAATATGTAATATTTTCAACAATAAAGATGCATTTTTTTAAGATTATAGGACGTCAGTATCTATGATTTGTCTCCTCAGTTCCTCACTCCACCGTTTTATGAATGAGAAAGCTGAGGTCCAGAGAGGTTGAATGACTTACCTTCTACCACACAGCCAGCTGGTGGCAGAAGCAGGGTTCCTGACTAAACAATGCTGAGTCTACAACTCTGTCAGAGACCTTAGAGAAAAGGTCCTATTTCTGAGACTGTAGGTGACAGTTTTGACCAACAGCTTATCAAAGAGATGGAAAAAGCTGGAGTCGCCTAGCCTTCAGGATGCACTGGGGACAGGCAGGGCCCAGCTCTGTGCCCCCAGCAGCCCAGCAATGACAGCAACGTCTCTCCTCACCATCTTGGCTGCCTCCCTCCTCCTTCCTGGGCACCCAGCATGTGCCAGTCGGTGGGAATACCTATATCCAAGTCACCTCCCGTCCTGGCTGCAGATCATTCTTGCCTGGCCCTGAGTCCCACCTGCCTCATCCAAAGATCTAACTCAAGACAAATTTATCTAAGCTCTGATTCCAGCCCACCCCCAAGGAATTCCTTTACTTTTTATTTTATTTTGTTAATGTTTTTATTGATTTCAGAGAGGAAGGGAGAGGGAGAGGGAGATAGAAACATCAATGATGAAAGAGAATCACTGGTTGGTTGCCCCCTTCATACCCCCCACTGGGGATCAAGCCCACAACCCAGGCATATGCAACTGACTGGAATTGAACCCGGGACCTTTCAGTCCATAGGCCAACGCTCTATCCACTGAGCCAAACTGGCTAGGGCCCTTTACTTTTTAGACATGTCCTCCATCTCCAACCCCAATTCCGCAGTCCTTTTGATCCCACAATCCCTTGGCACTGGAGTCACTTGCCTTCTCCAGGAATAACATAAGACACCACTCTCCCTTTATTGATCAGAAGAAAAATCAATCCTTAACACAAGCTCTAGTCATTTGCCATCAATGTGAAATACCAGCACGGTGTCCCCCACACCCTCTACACCAGCCAACACACTTTCCTAGTCCAACGTGTCCCTGTGCAAGGCTCACCACATGACCATTGCCCCAAATCCACCCCTGCCTCCCCCCCCCCAGCCTTCAACAGCGGCCTGAACTCTGGGATGTGAGGGAAAGAAGAGCTTGGGGAGGCACTAGGCTTTCTCTAACACCTCTCCCCTCTCCCTGCCCTTCCTCAGGAAGAGAGTGGAAAGAAGGCGCAGAAAAGAGGTTGGCAGGGCAATAAAAACGTCAGGGCCTTTCCGCTCTGCGTCCTTCTCCCTGGATCCTCTCAGGCTTTCTCTGTTGCCCCTCTCCCCCCTCCACTCCTCCTCCTCCCTCCCTCTGTCTTCTCTCCTGCAGACCCTGCTGCAATTGCAGCCAAGGCAGTGGCATTTGGGGGATGAAGCGGGAGAGGTTAATTATTGCTCCCCCGCCCTTCACCCCCCCCCCCAACAAGATGTATCTGACTGTCAGAAGGGGTGACAGATGAAGACAAAGTACAGGTATGGCTCCTGTAAACCCGGCCCTCAATGTACCAGCCAGGGGTGGGAGTACAGTGGGGCGGGCTACCCAAGTTTTAACCCCTCCAAAGCCAGTCCGCACAGCAGGGGAGGGGCAGGAGCTGGGGAAGCCCTAGTTATAAGCCCTGCACTGGCCAGGGCCAGGCTGAGCCCTGGAGACCTGTTGGCCTCCTCCCGTCCAGCTGCAGCAATCTGGGTTGGGGGGAAGAGGGAGGCGGGAGCCACTCTGTCCCAGAGGCTGCAGAATCAAGGTCACAAGCAATCATTCCAAGAACATTATAAGTACAAAGAAAGGGGCTCGTGGAATAGCCTAGGGGGAGGTAAGTTTGGGGGCCAGAAACCCCCGTGAGTAGGAGAGTTCCACCGCTCTTCTGCCCTCTCTATAGCTATGTTTCCACCTCACCCAAGTCTGTCCGCAGGCATCCTTGTCAGGGTGCACTTGTGTGTCTGAGAATGAGAATTGTGTGTCTGACCCTGTGTGTATTTGTGATGATGTAACTAATAGGCTCCAGAGGAGCTGAGTGTGAGTGGGGTGTGTGTGTGTGTGTTCGCACATACACCCTTGGAAGGGGTGTCTCCGAGTGCCTGTACTGTGAGCACAATGTGTTGTGTGTGTGCAGGAGACAGCATTTGCCTGTAGGTATGCCTGTGGTGAAGGATTGTGTCTTCAGGAGAACGTGGGTGTGTGCTTGCAGGTAGTGAAGTGCCTGCATGTGGGAGGGTGTGGACCCAGCACGACTGTCTGTGGGTACACAGTGTATACCAGTGTGAGGGGACTGTGGACATTGATGCTAGTGTGAGTGTGAGTGCGTGTGCACGTGTGCACATGCACACGCAAGTGTGCCAGCCAAAGCTGCCAGCCTCTTCTTCTCACTGGCCTCCCTCCCTCCTTTTCCTGCCTCTCTTCTCTCCGTAAGCAAACAAGGTGAAATAATTACTTTTCCATTTAAATGCCCCATGTTCAAGCCAGAATGAAAACAAAGTGATTTAATAAAATTGTCTTTAAAAGGGAAAAGAGGAAAATAAACGTCTGCTCTGCTCCTCTCCCAGGCGTTCAGGGAGGCCCCAAGCCCCTCAAAGTTAATTAAAACGGGAACTAAAACCGAAGAATCGCTTACCAACCTTTTTCCCATTTCCGCCTTAAAGGTAAGGCAGTCCCCAGAAGCTCTGCTTCCAGCCTGGACCTTGAGGTCCCATCCTCAGGCTGAACCTCTCCCTGGGACCAAGCTTTATCCCTGACAGCACCCTGGCCCTCGTGCAGCCACATCTGGGGGATGGAGCTCTGCCCCTTCCCTCCTCCCAGTCATTAAAGGCCCTGTCTGGCCATTTGAAGTGCTTGATGGACACCGGTCCCCATCAGAAGCTTCCGGCCCTTACCTCCTCCCAGGACATAGCCCGCCCTCAGCCCCTGTTGCCCCTCCTCCCAGGTCCCTTGAGTCACCAGCTACTCTGAGCTTTATCTGTCTTCACTGACCCCCTGGCCCGGCCCTCAGCTCCAGCTCAGCACAGTTCCGGCTGCTTCCGCCTGGTCTGTATCTGTTCCCCATCAGAGGCCCCATTGGAGCTCCAGCCCTTCAGCAGCCCAGATAAAGGAGATGGATGGAGGTGAGTTTAGGGGGCGCCCCTCCCAGCAAGCCCAGAGATAGAGCCCTGGGTCTGACAGGGGTTCCCTGAGGAGGCTGAAATGAGGGTGAACACTGCTATGCTCTCTGCAAACCCAGTCCCTTTTCATCCCCACCTTGCCTTAGACCTTACCCTCCTCCTAAGCCCAATTCCTAAGGCCTCCTCCAGGCAGGCAAAGACTATGATTTCCCATCCTTCAACACACACACACTTCCACAGGAAACTCTACATCAGGTACCCCACTTCCAACTCCATGCAGCTCTTCCATACAAAAATAGTAATAGTAAACTGACCATTTGTTGAACACATATTGTGTTCCAGAGACATTATTTATAAGATCTCTAATCTCTTCAGAACCCCTAAAGAGTAAGTTTTATCACCATTTGCAGAGGAGGACACAGAAGAGAAACTAAGAAACTTGCCCTAGGTATGCACTTAAAAAGCAGAATGGAGGCCTGGCCATTGTGGCTCAGTTGGTTGGGCATCATCCTTTGCACGGAAAGGTTGCCAGTTCAACTCCTGGACAAGGCATATGCCTGGGTTTTGAGCTTAATCCCTAGTAGAGGGCATGCAGGAGGCAGCTGATCAATGTGTCACTTTCACATGTCTCTCTCTCTCCCTTCTTCTCTTTCAAAATGAATTAAAAATCTTAAAAACAAAAACAAAACCAAAACTGAGATTCAAACCCATACTGCAAAACCTCATGTCCCTTGCCTTGACCTGAACTCAGTTCTGCTCCCAAAGACCCCTCCCTTCAAAGATCACTGTCCCCAGAGACTCCCCAGTGCTGCCCCCAGAACGACTCCTTCTGATACCTATTTCCTCAGGGGGGTGGGAGGAGGCAGGGAGCATGGGGAGCAGGAATGGCAGAGTTAGAGTCTGAGTCCTTATGAGGGCCAGTTGAGTCCAGGAAGCCTATAGGGCTTTCCCAGCCCTGCTCCAGTGATCTTCAGTGGGTGGCAAGTGGAAGACAGAAATAATTGCCCTTAAGTCTTCAACTGTCATCCTGGGAGACCCCATCACTTCTCACAGAGACCCTGTCTTTTCTCCCAAGGGACTCCAGACCTCACTTCTGTACCCACAAGTTCATCCTGTCTTCCAAGGCGCTGCTCACCCAGAGGACAGGAAAGACTTGATTGTGAGGTAACATTTGTCGCCAATACTGACTTTTGTAACTGTTTGTCCTGTTCAGAGAGCCTTTAGTTGTCCAGATGGCAGAGAAAATGTCAAAAATAAATCTAGGCTAGGAATCACCTATGACTTCAGTCTTTTAAGCCAGGGATCTAAGATCTCAATCCTGTGGGGGGAGGAAGGGGAAAAGAAGGAGGGAGCAGAGGCAATAAAGGGACAGAAACTATGGTTTTAGGGTGACATGGTTCAGCATGGAAGGTTGAGAAGGAAGGGGACAGAACAAGAGTGAGGATGGCACCTGGAGACTTCTGACCTTGACTGTGTCTGAAAGACACCTAACGAAAGATGGGAAGGAAGGATGAAAGGAATGATTCAGAAGCACCTTTCCCAATTCAGTCCCAGGAATGTGTGTGTTTGGTGGGGAGGAGGGAGCATGTTCTGGGACCTTTTCTGGGTCCAGGCCCCACCCTTGTTTGAAATCCCTGAACTGAGCCTAAACTAAAAGCTGGTATAGCAGCACGGATGGCAATCACCCAGGTGACTGGGACAAGGCTTCATGGGACAGTGGTGTTGGCAGTCTTACCTCATCTTTTCCCTCTTCCCCCATGAGTCATCTAAGCTAGGACAAGCCCTGGAGTCTGAGCTCTTCTCCTCTATCCCCAGTATAACTGGGACCCAGCTTGAGTAGAGAGAGGATTAGAGAAGTTTGGGGGGCCTGGTATGGAGAAGGAAGGGGTGGGAGTAAGGGAGGGATAGCTCCACCTGAGCTGGCCTCCAAATTCCACCCCAAAATGGGTATATCTCTACCACAGAGCCTCTCTCTCTGCCCCTCCAACTCCATCCCTGATTCTGATCTCATTATTCCCCCTCGGGCTCCATCTCTATCCACCAGCCCATCCCTCCCCCAAGAGTTCTCAAACCACCCTCATCTGCAACTGAATCCCAGAGGTCCCTTTACTACCTTCCAGACTGATCCCTCCCCATCTCCAAAGGCCCTCATCACTGCTCCCTGAGAACCTATTCCTACCCCCAGCTTCCCAGACCCCTTTCTCACCCATCCCCAGTCCATCATTCTTCCTCCTAAGGAGTTTTGCCTTAAGCAGAGGAGTGAGGCTTGGTTTTCATTCAGATTTCCTTACTCTAAGTGGACTTACATAGCTGTTCCCCATCTGGTCATTCAGGGGGCTGAGAAAATAACTAAAATATATCCTAGAAGGTAATCGCCTGTGGCCCCAGCCTATTCCCCTCTGTCCTGTCTGCACACTTAGAATAGTCCTAAGTGACAGGACTTGAGCTTTTGAGCAAAACAACAGGGAATCTCCAAGCCCATCAGAGTGTGTAAGCCTGTCTACTCCTAACACATACACCCAGAAACAGAGTTAGACATACATGCACACATAATCCTGTAAACATTTATGTACATAATTTATGCACATCTTAGAATAGAATCTTACACATACATGCACACATAATCCTGTAAACATTTACGTACATAATTTATGCACATCTTAGAATAGAATGCACATGAGAACAGGGACAATGTGTTTTTCTGTGACATATCTCCAGCCCTATACAACAGTGCTGCCACGTAAGAAATATGTGCTGAAAGAATGGCACATAATGGAACATGTACTTGCAAATAAATGTATACACACAGCTATATACACATATAATATATCCATACACATACATAATGCTTATGTACACACAGACATATGTGCACCTGTATGGTTCTCCACATACATTTGCATGCCTTTAGATAATTCACACATATAACATATGTATGTACACTCATGTAGATATCACCTCATATATAATGCATATAGACACACATACACATCACTACTATGAACATCACGTACTGGTATATTACATATAGATATCACACAGATACCACATATATACTACACATACATGTACACCTTCACATACATAAATACAAACCGAAACACCTTTTTACCCCAGATTTTCCAACCTATTTACCTGTCTTGAGACATCTAGCCCAGATGTGGCTGCCATAACCCCAAGTATCCGCCAGATAGCACTCTTTCGCCACTTCCTGTACTTCCAAGTGTTGCCAGAGGTGTCGCCAGAGAGGTCGACTCTTTCATCTGAGGCACAAAACTTTTGGAGCCCGTGTACCCCACAAGCTTTCTCCTCCCTCCCTACCCACCAGCGTGCTGGGCGTGTACTTGGTCCCCAAAGTCTGCAATCTCGGCCCTAGTCGATATCCAGTTCATACTTTTGGGCCTCCAGGCTTCTGTAGAAGGGGCAGACTCCCCCCCCCTTGGGGCTCCAAATTCTTCTCCACCTGAGCTCAAATCCACCCCCTTCACCAGCGAGCCACAGAGTGGGCTTCACCAGGACTCCGCAGGTTCAGGCTAGGCTCAATGGCCCTTCCTCCCCGGGCCACCGAGCCTATTAATGAGCAGCCAGACTCAGTGACACCCCCCCCCCCAAACACACACACACACAACACCCGAGGAGGGAATCATGGTCGTGTGCACGCACGTGACACCCATACACCTGTACACATAGCTCTCCGGCTCTCTGCACCCTGAACGCCCAGCCTGGGTCAGCCAGAAGCTGGGGGGGAGAATGGCCAGGCCTGGGGCCTGGGACCCTGGGCCGGGAAGGAGCTGGTCCTGATGAACACTTCCTGCCCCGTCCGGTCCTGACTCCCATCCCTGGTTCGGAGCCCGAAGGAAGCGCATCCGCTCATCTTAAGCAAAACTACTTAAAACCCTGGAGCGGGGAGGAGAGGGGTGGGGACAGGCTCTGCCGCCTCCCAGCCCGGACCCCTAGGAGTCTGCTTTCCTGGAACTAGTCCGTGTGAGCGACCTAGCAGGACACGTGCGGGGAAGGCTCGGAAACCCGTGGGGAGACGCCGGGAGTCCTGGCAGCAGCTCCGCTCCCCGCTCCTCCCCTCCGCTCTTCCCCCGGGAGCGGCGGGAAATTATTTATTAAAACGCCGCCTGCCTCTCATTTATTTGCGGTGAATAATCCTCGGCATCGCAGCGCGTTTATTAAACCTTTCCCGTCCCCGCGTTACTTTAATAATAAATCGCGTGTCACTTTCCAGCGACGTTATTAAAGCCCGGCCGGCTGGGCGGAGGCGGGGAGGCGGGGGGCGCAGCCGGGCTTCCTCCTGCTCCACATCCCAGGCCGCGGAGGGAGAACCTGGGGCTGAGGGGGCTGAACCCAAACTTGCTGCAAGAGCAATCGAGGGGTGCGTGTCCTGGCCGTTCGTGTGACCCTCTAGGGTCGCGGGGCGGGGGGAGGGGGCTCTGCTCCGCAGGTGGGCGCGATGGGTCGATGGGTCCTCCAGGGGGCGCCTTCGAGCCCTGCTAGGCCGGAGTCAGTCACCAAGCAGAGCCAGCGGGGGATTCCCAGGCAGGGAGCCGACCTCCTGCGGGCCTGGATGGGGAGCAGCACGACGCCCTTTTCCCCCACCACGCGGTCGCCTCGGAATTCGCCCCAAGTATGTAGCTGAGCGCAGCCTGGAGCCGCGGGGCTCCCAGCCAGGCCACGAGCGCTGGGCTGCGGCTTAACTTCTGGAGGAGCCGCGCTGCTCTGAGAGGGGCGGCCAAGCCCTGGGGTTGGGGTTCGCACCACGCCCCTCTCGAGAGGCCGGGCTCCTGCGTTGGGCCCCAGAGGACAAGCTCAGACACCGAACTAACTGCGGTCGCTCCCGTGGCGGCGCCAAGCTCCGGGCGTAGCCCAGGCGCGCAGGAGGCCGTCGCCATCCTATGTGGCTCCAGAACTTAAGCTTTCATCTTCTTCACTGAGTCAATAAACACCGCCTCGCCAGTGTCCCTCGCCTGTAAGGGGGGTGTAGAGAGAGACTTGGGGAGTGAGAGAGTCTGCTTCCAAAGGGGACCCTCGGGCCAGGAAGGTCACATTTGGGGCAGATGAGGAAGTCAGCTTACCACGACTTTGTGTTCAGTAAGGAAAGGGTGGGTTCCTAGGGGAACCCTAGGGTGGGGCCCCTTCCTTTAGCCAAACTTCTCCTCCACCCAGTTCTTGCTTTCATATGGGGTTCTACTCACATAGACCTGACTCCCCATTCTGCCTGGGGAGGCCAGAGATAAGCAGAGGGGCAGGCAGTCTCTCTCTAGTCCAGCCCCAAAGGAGCCCAGCCTGGGGGAATGCCCTCCTCCAACCAGATGGCTCCAGCCTTCGCCTCCCAGAGGCCAGGCTAGGCCCCAGCTCCTGCATCCTCTCTGTACATCTGGCAGACATGTGCTTAGAGAGCAGGACCCACAGCTTCGGGAAGCCAGAGTCTTAGTACCAGGAAATTCAGTCTTCGTGTGCACATCTGAGTAAACCATCTGTGTGTCTCAGTTTGTTCATAAGTCTTTATTGTATGCTTACTGTGCCTAGTCCTGTGCTAGGCACTGTCCAATACAAAGTGGTATAAGATGTGGAGTTTTCAGAATGACAGGAGAAATCAGATATGACCAAATGCCCCTCTTTCTGCACTAAACTAAACCATGCTCCACTGTGCTCTCCGGGACAGCAGAAAGGACCGCAGTTAGTGAGTGCAATGGGACTTAGGAGAGAGAAATTTCTAGGTTAGTTCTGAGAAAGAGAAAACTGAGGCAAGGCAGAGATGAGGGACTAGTAAAATAACAGGAGGAGCTGTGCAGAAGGGCAGCTGGGAAGGCTGCCTGAGCAGGGCTGAAGGAAAGGCTCTGGAGAGCAAGGGAGGAACCTGTTGTCTACACCTTTTTGTGACTGCTCCTCTCTACCTCACCCCACACCACCCTCCACCCACCTCGGGACCAGCAGGCAGCTGTTGCCTTCTTCCTAGTTGGCCCGTGTATCTCCTGCATGGGCTCCTTTGCATCCCATCACCCCTATTCCCTAGTCTCTGCCTCTCTCCTTACCCTTCTCCAATTTTCGTCTACTTTCCACACCACCATGTCCCCCCCTTTCCAGATCTTTTCAAGAGCAGGGGTGAACACTACCCCCACTCACCCACCCCCGAGGGCCAGGGCTTCGGACCTAGTAGTAATCCTCGCCCTCTTCACTCTCAGCCTCTTCCTCAGGAGCCAGGTGCTGGGATGGGAGCTGGGGGATGCCTGTGGAGTTCAGCTGGTCTGCAAACACATGTGGACAAAGGAGCGAGAGCAGGAAGGAGGGGCTGTCAGTGTCCACGGATCCCGGTCTGTGAGAAAGCCATGCTTGCATGTGTGCTCATATGCACATACACATACACACATGGACACACACCACCACCATCCCCTCCCGCCTCCAGAACCCAGGGCTCTTCCCCCTTACCAGGTGTGAGTACAGTCAGGCTAGCTGGGGCCTCCACCTGGCCCAGGGCATTGCGGGCCAGGCAGCGATAGGTGCCCTCATCGCTGGGACGAACAGCCTGAATCTGCAGCCAGCTTGTCACCTCAAACCTCTGGGGTCCACCCCTAAACTGTAACCAGAGGGGGAGTCAGCAGGGTCCTTCTAGCTGGGCCCTGGGCTGCCCCTGGGGAAGCCCTACCTGCACGGAGATGTGGGGGTCATCTCCTGGCAGCTGTATGTCCAAGCCGTCCTTCCTCCACTCAATGGAAGCCATGGGGTAGGCAAACACCTCACAGCCAAAGATCACATCCTTCCCCGTCACATTCCAAATGTCGTAGGGGTGCAACACGATCTGGGGCTCTGGGAACGGAGGTGGGAGGCCTGAGAACAGGGGGGCACATGCAGCCCAGCAAGGATCCCACACATACAAACCACTGTAAATATGTTTGTAGGGGAACACGATGTATGCAGAGGTAAACACACCTCCATGAACACAACATGACACACACACACTAAAGTGGATGCAGGGACACAGAGTGCAAACATAGAGATGGAGATGTACCTGCAAACAAGATGCAAAAACAAGCACGCGCACGCGCACACACATGCACACGTACAAACCTCAGCCTGGCAGCCACACTCTGTCCCTGATTGCTCCCCTGTCCTCATTCCACCCTCTATGCCCCCAGCCCAGCATTTGTAACCAACACTTCCCTCTTCCACCCTCCCCTTTTTCTATCCAGGTCCGGTTGCCAAAGGCCCCAAAAGCTGCTCTTCCCCCGCCTCACGCTGGGGGAGTGGGAGAGGCGACGGGAATGGCAAAGCAGAGAACCTGAAACCATCCCAGGCGGCAGGCAAAAAGCCTGGAGTTGGAGAAAGTGTTGGGACCCCCGCAGGGTGTTTGTTTTCCTGGCAGCCTCAGCCCAGTCAGACCCATCAAAGGGGCTCCGGAAGAGAAAGTTACTATGGCCGCCAAATAAAACTTGAGACTTGAATGGCCCTGAGCTCCCTAGGGTGGGGGAGGGGTGAGCAGCGCCTCCTCCTCCACTAACCCCGAAGCACAGAGGGGCCTGGGTTGGGAGGTGGGGAGCCTGGGAGAACAGCTTGCTATACTAGCGCAAATGAAACCTGAGTTCATCACAAGAACCTGTCTCCCCGCTGGCTCCAGCGGTCTAGGGGAAAGTCTGGGAGTCGCTTCGCTTTCTCAGTTTTGAGGCCAACAATTGTGTCTGCTTCCCTCAGAGACTTGGTCCCTGCACGTGGGTCTGGAACCTTCAGGCGCGTCGGCCTCAGCGGACCCGCAGGCCAAGAACAAATGCCGTCGGGGGTCAGGGAGAACTGCCCGCAGTGAGCAGGAGACCCGTACCCGATTCGCAGGGCCCCGGATGCACCACAGTGAGGTTGGCGTCGGGCCGAGCGAGGGCCGCCTCCTGCAGACGGCAGATCTGCGAGTAGGTGCGGCCATCGGAAGCGCAGAGCGGGTGCTGCGAGCGGCAGACACACAGCGGCTCCGGCACCTCTCCGCGGCTCAGGTCACCGCCTGTGTCCAACCGGCACTCAAGCTGCTCGCCGCAGCGCCCGTAGAAGTGGGCGCTGGGGTCCAGGTCGCAGAGCTGCCCCTCGAGGTTGGCGCATTCCCAGCAGCAGCCGCAAGCGTCGAGCACCCGGCCGGCCAGACAGCCCCGCGGCGCGGCACACTCCTCTGACCGGCAGGGGGCGCAGCCCTCGCCCTCCGCCAGCAGCCGCAGCCAGCCCCGGCGCAAGTAATCCGGGCCCGGCGACGGCCTCGCACCCGTCGGGAGCGGCGTCCGCACCACCAGCAGCAGCAGCAGGGGCAGCGCCAAGGTAGCGGCGAGCGGCTGTGGCATGGTTAGCTGGAAGCCCTGCGAGCACTTGGGGCATCAGCGGGCTCGTGCACCCTGCCAGGGAGGGAAGCCGGGTCAGGAGGTCAGAAGCGACCTCGCTGCTCCTCCTACCGAAGTTTGACTCTAGCACTGTCCCCTCCACTGCTACCCTGGAGTCAAGTAGACCCTCAACGCCGAGGCACAAGGGTCATCCAGTTATAGTGGGTGGTAACTGATTGGCGGTTCTTGGGGGGCTTCGGGAGAGGTGAGAGGATGGGGTGATATAGCTCAGGCGTGCACGTACATACGCACAAACACACACACACACACACCAGCACCACCAATACACACCATCCAACTCTGAAGCTTCCTGGCCTAGAACTGGATGGGAATGGACGACCCCACATGGAATGAGTTATTAATAAGGGGGGAGATAGAGGAGGTGTCCTGGGGTCCAGAGCGCTCACCCAGTGTCCGGGACTAAGTCCTTCAGAGCAGCCGTGACTCGGGTCCAAAAGAGCAGACAGTGGGAATAAAGCTGTGGCGACTCTGCTCCGGCTTAAGGATCGCCGAGAGCCCGCGGACTTGGACTCGGAGAGCAGCTCCTCCGCCTCTCTCCCCGCCCCTCGACGTCGCGCCCCACCTCCCCACCCCCAAGCTGCCCCCTACCCCCGAAGCTGCCAATTGTATGCGGCTGCACGGGATCCTCCTGGGCCACTTCCCTCAGCCAGGACCAAAGTCACAGTGAAAACAGAGGCGCCGTAACCAGACACCGAGGCTGGGCGACGGCCAGAGACCCGGGGGTGGGGTGGGGTGGGGGGCGGTACAGAGGTGGCTGCCAAGCTCGCAGCGTTGGCTGGCCGGCTAGGCCCGGTCCCATCGGACTTCTCGGTCCACCGGGTAGAGGTCCTGGTGCCTGCCGGGCGCTCCTGTGTAGAGCAGGGCCCCACACCGGCTTCCCGGGGTGGACTGCAGGCGCCGACCAGAGCCTGGGCGCTTCCATCGGCGTCCCCACATCTGGCCTCCTCCCTCCCCACATCCGGCAGGTGCTCTGATCGCGGAGGAGCATGGTGATTAGAGGTTCCAGCCGCAGGAAGAGGTGGGCGGGGCGCCTCCCGGGTCGGGATTACAGGCTGCGGTGGTGAAGCTAGCCGGGCCGGAGCACACGGTCTCCAGCCGCCACCGACGCCGCCACCGTGGCACTTGGGGCTGGGGACCGGGGGGAGAGAGGGCGTTTCCGGAGGCCGGCCCGCCGCGCCGGGGGTCTGCCAGGCCCCGCCCCACCGGCCGCAGGCGGTTCGCAGAAGCCTGGTTCTAGTTCTGTTTCCCGGGACGAACACTGAGGTCTGCAGGGGGAGGGGGTGCATTTAGTCAGGCTCCGCCCAGAAGGGCCTGGTCGGGGCGGGGCGACTGGAGCTGGGGCCTCCAGACCCACCCGCAGTCCAGTCCGCAGCGGGTCTGCGGCCCCGGGACGGCCCCGGGGGTCGGCTCCGCGCGCGCACTAGCGGCCCCGAGAGTCAGGTTCCGAGCGAGGTGGGCGGGCTCCCCCGCGGCCTGAGCTCGCGCAGGCCCTCCCCCTCCGGGGCTCCCGGCAGAGCACAGGCCACTCCCGGCCCGAAGGGTCTGACAAGGTGCGCGGAGACAGGTGCCCTGGTACCTGGTCTCAAACTCAGGAGCGGGACGAGAAGCCAACTTCACGTGTTTTCTCGAAACTATCGCGAGAATTAGAACAGGAAGTCTAGGGATTCAAAACAGGAAAAGCCCGCGGGTTTTAAACCGGAAAAAGAATGGGCGGAGCCATCTTTGGTTGGTACTGGTGGGTAATTCCTCATTGGGGCCCTTAGGGCGACTCTAGTGTGGACCCGGGGCAGAAGTGAACTGTTAGAACTGCGGAACCCCTCGGGGGTGGAGTGGGGGGAGAGATTGAAATTGCGGAGGCGGCTAATGGAGCCATTCCCCCAAGGAGACGCCTCTGGCTCTGACTTACACAAAGTACCTCGAGACGGAGGTCGTTGCCCGGGATACGGAGCGGAAGCAGTCGGGTCTCTCAGTGAATTGTGACCCGCTTCTAAGGCTTGGCGCCAGTTTTTAAACAACAAACTTTACAGACCTTGAACCTCTTCTCTTGCCGCACTTTATAGTAGCCGGTTGTTGACCTTCAGTCTTTGCTATGCTCCAGGCGTCTGGTATTAGGAACCGTGTCCAACTCACCACTGTATCTTGAGAACCTAGCCCCGAGCCTGACAGCCCAAAAAGTTCTTGGTAAATATTTGAGGATTAAATGTGAACGACTTCCGGGAGTGTGAAAGTCAAGGTTAACTTGGATTTTCTGTGTCGCGGAGGAAGGCTGGATAGACAAGGACCGAGCGCCCTCTGGTGGGCTTGCGGTTAGTGACGAGAACATTATCGTGCCTACAAGTAGACACCAAAGATGTTGAGTAAATGGGAAATCTGTTTTTCTTAAGTAGAGATTTTGTTCCAGGGAAACACCACATGATGTGGAAATTATTTTAGAAGGGAATTATTTGCCTAAGACACAATTCGAAAGTTTAGTTACGTTCTCAGATCCTCATTAGCTGACACTATCCATTAAGGCTCCAAACCACATTCAGTAACATCAATTTGCATCATAAAGTTACTAAACATTTTGCATATTCATATTTTGAGAATGTTGAATCAGTTTGACCGGGTCATGCAAAATTGTTGGGCCACAGAGAAAGGATTCTCTAATCTAGAAGATGTAAGTACTGCAAGGAGGGAAGCCAGATGGCAGTATACATGAGGGAAATTAGATTCAGATTGAAACTAGAGGTGAAGTTAGAATTTGTTGAAGAACACATGGTCCTGTCTCTCTCTCCTCCCCACCCTTTCCTGTAGAGCTTGTACTGAAAAATGAGTGAGGTATAGAGTGTAGTTTGCTTTCCACTGTGAATCATAACCTGGAGTTCACAGGTTTTCATACCTGCACTTTCTTTCACCTATAGCCCATGAGATAACTGAAATATAACAGATTGAAATGGGTCCTGTACAAATGAACAATATAAGATGAAACATAAAGAATCAGTGTGTAAATTGGTAAGAAATTACTTGGGAGGATCCACACATTCTAACCTGTCACTTCATGAGCCCTGCTTTGATACACTATTTGAAAATAGTGGAATTGCAACTTTGAGGAAGAAGCAGAAATGAAACAAACAGTCTACATTGACCCATTAGAAATGGATACAGAGGAATTTGGCTTCCTCTGAACATAAGAATCAGTTAAGTAAAAAAAACAAAAAGGCTCAACTAGATAATTAAGACAGAATACCTTGGAGCTACCTACTATGACAAATAGTTGAACTAAGTCAAAGTGAAAAATATGTGTAGGAAAATAAGGTTAAGTTGAAGGAGAAGTATATGGATGCTGATCACAACCATGTAAATATTTATCATATATGTCACCAATAAACACTTTAAGAGGATTTGGAATTAGGATGTTGAGATAAATGTAGAAAGTTGGAACAGCCAGGTAGGAAGATAGATAAGCATTATAATTCAGCTATATGTTACTAAATGAAAGCTAGAATACCCAGGAGACTAACTCTGGAATACCTAGGCATTAAAGCAAATTGAACAAGCTTTAACACATGCAGAAAGAAATCAGGTGAAAATTTTCTCAGTTTACTTTTCTTATATCCCAGGAGGCAGCTTCCTCCTTCATCCCCAGTTTCCTATTCACTTTTGAGATGGAGACTTGTAGCTTCATCTGACCTAATTACTTGGCCACATTTTGTATTGATAAACTTAAAAAGGATGTTTAGCCCTAACCAGTTTAGCTCAGTGGATAGAGCGTCGGCCTGAGGATTGAAAGGTCCCAGGTTCGATTCTGGTCAAGGGCATGTAACTTAGTTGCAGGTACATCCCCAGTAGGAGGTGTGCAGGAGGCAGCTGATCAATGTTTCTAACTCTCTATCCCTCTCCCTTCCTCTCTGTAAAAAAATCATATATATATATATATATATATATATATATATATATATATAATGTTTAATCACTTAGACTCTACATTTCTTTTTGTTTTGAAGTGTAACAGACAAGCATAAAAGTGCACAAAATTGCTTTATAGCTCAATTATTACAAATGAACACTCATGTGATCATCACCCAGGTCAAGAAACAGAACATTGCTAATACCTTTAAAAGTTCCCATCATGCCTCCTCCCAATTATTAATCCTTTCTCTTAATTAATTCACTTCTAATTCTATAATATTACTTTCTTTTAACTTTTATATAAGTTGGGATACACCTAGGAGTAGAATTAGTGCTTCATGTAATATGTGTACATTCAACATTACTAATTAGTAAGTCATAGATACAGAGAACACACAAACAAACATAGGGGTACAGCCAAAATGCAGAGACAAAAAAATAGGTCCCAAAGGAAATAACAGGAGAAATCTCCAGAAAAGTACTAAATGAAATGGAGTCAAACAAACTGTCAGATACAGAGTTCAAAACAATGGTTATAAGGATGCTCAAGAACTTAGTAAGAACTTCAACAACATGAAAAAAAAGACATAGAAAACAGTCAGAAATGGAGGATACATATAACTGAAATGATGAGTAATTTACAGGGAACCAAGAATAGAATAGATGATGCTGAGAATCAAAGCAGTGATTTGGAATATAAGGAAGAAAAAACACCCACTCAGTGCAGCAAAGAGAAAAAAATCCAAAAAATAGAGTATAAGGAGCCTCTGAGACAACTTCAAGCATACCAACATTTTCATCATAGGGGTACCAGCAGGAGAAGAGAGCAAGAAATTGAAAACCTATTTGAAAAAAATAATGACAGAAAACTTTCCTCACCTGGTGAAGGACATAGACATACAAGTCCAGGAAGCACAGAGAGTCTCAAAAAAGATGAACCCAAAGAGGCCCACACAGACACATCATAATTAAAATGCAAAAAGTTAAAGAAAGAATGTTAAAAGCAAGAGAAAAGCAGTTCATTATCTAAAAGGAAACCCCTATAAAACTGTCAGCTGATTTCTTAACAGAAAATGCAGGCCAGATGGAAGTGTCAAGAAATATTCAAAGTGATGAAAAGTAAGAACCTACCGTATTTTCCGGTGTATAAGACAACTGGGCGTATAAGATGACCCCCAACTTTTGAGAAGACTTTCCTGGGTTAAAAAGTCTGGACGGAGACGGTATGCAGCACAAAAGGAGCCAACTGGAGATACTTGTGGTCTACGTGGCTCCATTGAAATGAATGTAGTGCGGCCGTTTTTGAGCTCCCCCCACCGTATATGGTGACCACAGATTTTCCAGTCCGGCTCGGAAGTTTCAGCACCCGCCCTATAAGATGATACCTGGCATGTAAGACGACCCCTGACTTTTGAGAAGATTTTCTCAGATTAGAAAGTCGTCTTAGATGCCAGAAAACACGGTACAACTAAGATTACCCAGCAAAGTTATTTAGAATTGAAAGATGTATAAGGAGTTTCCCAGACAAGAAATAAAGGAGTTCATCACCATCAAAAAAGAAATAATGAATAAAATGGCAATAAATACATATCAACAAATGATTCTAAAAAACAAACAAGCAGGACAGACATAGACTCAGATACAGAAAACGTTTGATGGTTGCTAGATGGAAGGGGGGTTAAGGGGATGGGTGCAAAAGATGAAGGGATTAAGAACTACAAATTGGTTGTTACAGAATAGTCATGTAGATGTAAAGAACAGCGTAGGGCCCTAGCTGGTTTGGCTAAGTGGATAGAGTGTTGACCTGCAGACTGGGTTCAATTCCAGCGAAGGGCACATGCAGGGGTTTCAGGCTTGATCCCCAGAGGGGGACGTGCCAGAGGCAGCCAATTGATGATTCTCATCATTGATATTCTATCTCTCCCTCTTCCTTCCTCTCTGAAAAAAAAAATTTATATATATATATTTGTTTTAAAAGCTTGGAAATATTCTCTTTTTTAAAAAGAACAGCATAGGAAGTATATTCTAATAACTACGTATGGTGTCAGATAGGTATGAGATTTCTCAGGATGATCATTTAGTAAGTTATATAATGTCTAATCACTAGGGTGTACACCTAAAACTAATATAATATTGTATGGCAACTGTAATTGTTTTTAAAAAATGATTTTTTAAATGAAAGGAGGGAGAATTATATACTATGTAGCACAAAGGGGGGAATAAAAAAAAAGAAAATAGATCTTTAAATTAGGAGTTGAGATCTTCAGGGTCCTGGGACTTGACTGGCTATTACAGTGCCCTCTACAACATTTTAAAAGAATTTGGATTTGCCCTGGCCAGTTTGGCTCAGTGGATAGAGCATCAGCCTTCGGACTGAAGGGCCCCAGGTTTGATTCCGGTCAAAGGCACATTCCTTGGTCACAGGCTCCTCCCCAGCCTGGGCCCTGCACAGGGCTCGTGCAGGAGGCAACCAATCGATGTGCTTTTTACAAACCAATATTTCTGTCTTTGCCTCTCTCTTCCACTATCTCTAAAAATTAATGGGAAAATATCCTTGAGTGAGGATTTAAAAAAAAAAAAAAAGAATTTGGATCTATCAACAGAGAGAAGGCTGCCTTGAACCAGGACTTGTGCTTTGGTAGCTGCCAAATACTAACACTGAGCACTGTGGGCAGAGCAAGCGGCATCTGCAGTGGGTGGCAGCTGAAAAAGCCCATGGTCTAGGAAGGGCCTCTTAGGAGAAGTTCATTTTTGAGTTTAGAATCCAGGCTTCTAGTTAGTTTTGCCAGCAGCTGTGAACATATCAGCACCTCCGTTTCCTGAGAAAAAAAGGGTGAATTCTGCCTTCAGACATCTTGTAGTTGGCAGTGTTTTAAATTTTTTACTTAATTGCCAGCATTTAAATTGTGTGAAATTTTATAGAAAAATCCAGAATTTGGGGCCAGAGTTATCAAGCCAGGATGTTCAGAGAGGCCTTGGCGAGAACCCCCAACTGCTCCTGATGCTGAGACAGGGAGGGGAGAGGTAGGAAAAGTCAGAGCTAATATCTAAGCTGCCAAATTTTCTTAAGAAAAGTCAGGAATCTGAACTGCCTAACCATTGAAGAAGTACTGGCTGTGTTTAAGGTGAGGCTGGCACTATCCAGCTTTCCACAGTCCTGACCTGGCCTCGTTCCCTCATCTAGGATTCCTGCCTGCTCCTTAGCCTTTGAGGTTATGATCCTTGAATTAGATGATTCCTTCAGCTCTAACATGTAGTAATAACAACAATAATAGCTACTTATCAAATGGCTCTAGTGTGCCAAGCACTATAGCAACAATTTACATACATTATCCTATTTTAGACCTACAAAGGTAACATTATGAAGCTTATTTTCTTTTTTTAAATATATTTTTATTTCAGAGAGGAAGGGAGGAGAGAGAGATAGAAATATCAATGATGAGAATCATTGATCAGCTGCCTCCTGTACGCCCCCTACTGGGGATGGAGCCCAAAACCCAGGCACGTGCTCTTCTTGGGAAAGGAACCCAGGACTTTTCAGTCCGCAGGCCAACACTCTATCCACTGAGCCAAACCCGCTAGTGCGAACCTTATTTTCTTAAATGAGAAAACTGAGGTTCAGGCCTGTAGGTAAGTTTGTCCCCTGTCACACTCACTGGTAAGAAACAGAGGCAAGATTTAAACTGGGGCTGCTTAGGTCCAAGGCCTGATTCTAATCAATACACTATTCTCACACTATCACTATGTTTGTCAGCCTAACTTCAGTGCAACCGAAGCCAGAACTGCAGCTGATGTTTTATAAATTTAAATACCCCAGATTCAGGAGCCAAGCAGGATTGTAGGTTCAAATCCCGTCAAGGGCATGTACCTTGGTTGCAGGCAGGATCCCTGGCCCTGGTGGGGGCGTGTGAGGTGGGGAGGCAACCAATCAATATGTCTCTCTCACATGGATGTTTCTCTGTCTCTCCCCCTCCCACTCTCTACAAATCAATGGAAAAATACATCCTTGGCTGAGAATTAACAATTTAAATTAAAAAAAAGAGGAAAGGAGAGATGCACTGGGGATATAGGGTTGGCCATGGGGCTGGCAGGTTAGTTCCCTGTGAGGCTAGGATGTTCGGGAGGCCTTGTGGGGAACCTTCAGCTGCTCCTAGTGAGACAGGCAGGTGGGAGGTGAGAGCAGTTAGGGCTAAAACCAGTTGCTGGTGTTGGCAGGAACTCTCCTGGCCATGGGGGCTGAGGGAGTGGTGAGCTGGAAACCAGGAGGCTGTCTGAGCTGGGGGACAGTGTGAGCCTCTGAGCCAGGAGGCCAGGCCTTCCTTATTCTTGGCCCTCTCCCCTCCTCGCCTGAGGGTCTGCAGTGGCAAGCCGAGTTCCTTTGCCTGGACAGCTCAGCTACCACACAGGGAACAGTATGATCCCAGCTCTTAGGTTCATAAACACAGCAGTTTACCTCGGGGCCACGTGAGAAGGGAAAGGAGAGAGCGCTTGTGCAGAGGCCCTTCACCTCGGCCAGGAGGCTCAGACAGGTCCTACTTGTCTGGCTGGCTCCGCTGTGTGGAAAGGATGAGGGACCATCAGGGGGCGAGGGCACCGCGCGGTTCTGAGGTTCAGTCGGATGGATGACCCGGAGCCTTGGCTGGGATCCGGCATCCAAGGCCCGGAGCGTCCCCTGCGAGGCCCGACAACACCTCGGGCACCTGGCGGCGGCCCCGGCCCACCTGTGTGAGGGCACTCCGCCCAGGGGGGAGGGGCGGGAGTCCGAGGCAGGTCGGATTCCCAGCCAGCTCTCTCCTCACAGGAGGCGGCCCATTATCCGGCGTCGTTAAAGAGCAATTAGATGGAAATTAAGCCGAGAACAAGTATTGATTATCTCATTAAGGCCGGGGGAGCCCTCTCAGTCGGCGAGAGTTTACCAACGCTCACCCCATTATCTGCAAGGTTGAAAGCCTGCGGTCATCACAACCCAGTGAAGCATCGATCGTACCCTCATCCCCAAACCAAGTCTCCCCCCCCCCCAGAGTAAGGGGGTTCTGAAGAGGTAACACTAGGGGTGTGAGGAGGTGGCGAGAAGAGCCTGTGCCCCGTGGTCTCCGCCTCAGCAGTTCCTCTCTGGTTCCCTACATTTTCTGCTCCCAGATCATTAATTTGTCCTGATGCTGCTGGAAGCGGGGAGGGGGCGTGTGGAGAGATCAGAGACAGTTCACACCCCTCCGGGGCTGGAGAACTGGGGCTCCCCTGGTTTTACATCCAAGGAAGAGAAACTAGAGTTGAGACTTAATGGGAAGAATTTACCCCTATTGATACAGAGTACAGGGTGCCCCTGGGCCCCGAGTTCCTGGAGGGAGCGGGAAAGGTTTAGTTCTGGGTGACGACCATCACCAAAGGGAAAGACGCCTGGGACCACCACACACACATCTCAAGGTTTAGGAACCTCGGGGTTCATCATCTTTTCCTCGGAGTCTCAGATGATGTGACCTTTGGAGAAAAATCACAGTGTGTTGGAGAGAAAGGTTATTTTCATCCTGGCTTTGCTTCCAGCTGGCTGTGTGACTTCAGGCAAGTCATTTTGCCTCTCCAGGCCACGAAGTCCTCACAAGAATGGTGTTGGAAGAGTTAGACGGCTGCTGAGCCCTCACACACTATGATCTGTTGGATGAAGGGCTGAACTTGCTGATGGCAATCTCAATGCAGCTCTGTGCCCAGCCCTGGCCTGCCTTCCTGGAGCTCCTGGCCTCAAGTGGGAGAAGACATCAAACTGATAAGCAGAGAAATAATGTTGCAGTTACATTATGAATGCAGGTGCTCTGAGGGTGCTTAAGAAGGCAGTGGGAGAAGCTAGCACAGGAAGCAGTTATTGCAATAACAAGCAAAACAGGGAGCAAGCCTGTTGCCTACTCATTCCTTCAACTCACAGTTACTGTAGGTGCTGCAGAGCCGTGGTGAGCAAAACGGTGGTCCTACCCCTGGAGCCCACAGTCAGTGGGGAAGACAAAGATCAATGATGCAACCACACAGATAAAGGTAAACGCACGGGTATGGTGCATATACGGAAAATATGCAGAAGCAATGAGAGTAAGAGAGGTGACTAGGAGGAAAGGGCCTTAAGGATGCTTCTCCATGGCTTCCATAGTCATTCCCTCAATAAGATCAGAAGTTCTTCAATGAAGCCCGTGGGAACGCTGGGGGTGCACCCGGGAGAGGGCATACCTTCCTCCCCCACTCGCCTCGCCTCAGCAGGGAATAGGGTTCCGGCCTCTGACACTCGGGACCCCGCTGTGGGCTCACCTGAGAGATTCGGGTGCGCGGGAGGCGGGAAAAGGAGGCGGAGGGAGGCGTGGCGGCTGCAAACGCTGCGTCCGACCCGCACCAGCTTGGCCTGGGCGAGCGAGAGACGCTGCAGCGGTGTCTGGGCTCCTCTCCCTGCCCCGGAGCCAGGCAACTATTAATCTTGGTTGACGGTTGCTCACGTCCTAATTGGGAGGTGGGGAGAGAGGCCCGGGCCGCCCTGAAGGTAGGAGCGGCTAATGGGCCTCTTCATCACCGCCAGGAGTGAGTCCCCGGCGGGGCGCGCGGGGCGCTGCAGCAGGTGAGCCGCGGAGCCGGCGGCGGCCCTTAATGACGCTGCGGGGCTGGGGCTGGGGCTGGGGCTGGGGCTGGGGCCGGGGCCGGGGCTGTGCCCGGCGCCGGCGCTGGCCGAGGGGCGAGCCCGGGGGGTGGGGGGAGAGACGGCCAGAGGATGGTTCGCCCACCCTCGCGCTGACCGCCCAGGTCGGGGGCTCACCTGGGCGCCCTTTACCGGGGGTCTCCTGGGGTGTGGGGCGGGGAGGGTGCTGGGTCGGACCTGCAAGGGTTTGGATTTTTTTCAGAGGTAACCAGAGAGAGGGGGAGAGAGGGAGTGTCTGAGAGTCCGACTTTAGGTCGAGGGCATCCAGTGGGCACTCCGAGGTTTGCTGACCTGCAAGGCCTGTGCCCGACGTGGGCAGGGCCGAGATGTTGGGAGCAAATGTGAATTCGTGGGCCTCCGAGACCCAGTGAATCAGAGCGCCTGGTCGAGTCCGAGCCGCGCCTCTTCCCGGTCTGGGACTCCTTTTCCCCACCCCGGGCGGGCTGGTCCTCCAGCTCTGGAGCATCATCCCGTCCAGCAAACGCTGGGCGGGCCTTTCGCTAACCCACTTGCTCCCCATCCCTCCCCATCCTGGCCCAACTGCCGGGCGGCGCCGCTCCTCCGCGCTCCCCAGGGATCCGCCGCGTCCGGGAGCCCCCACTTTCCTGCGGGCTTCGCTGTCTTTCTCTCCCGCCCCCTCCCCCTTGCAGCCGCCTCAGAAATATATTGTATTCTCACCTAATCCTGTTCAATTACAGCATAATAAAACACATAATAAAAACCTAATTCATTTTTCTCCCGCGCCCCCATCTCCCGGCATCTTCTGGCTCGGGATTAAAAATTTGTCTTCATGTTTGTGGCACCACAGTCCCGACGCCTCCACATCTTTAATGTATGAGCCGGGGAGCTGGGGACCTGCCGCTTCTGCCGTCTTAGCGTCGCGAAGGCGCCCGCCAGTCACCTGAGGATGCGGGTGGGGAAGGAGGGAGAAGCGTGGGCCTGCGCGGGGCTCCAGCGGTGGCCACCCCCTCCCTCCCACAGGATGGGATTTCAAAGGCCCCTAGAGTTCCAGGGGCGGGGAGAAAGCACTTAGGTCAAGTGCAAAAGACCCAGTGTGGCCTCCAGGGGGCGCAGCGTGGGGCAGTTCTCTGGGGATGGAGTTCACTCCGGAAAGTCAACTACCTAGTGCAGCCCAGGCTGAGAGGTAGAGCAGAGGCAGCAGGGAGGGGGCTCACTGTCCTCAGCCTCCATTCTCTCTTTTGCTTCTGATCTGAACAGGATCAGCCAGTGCAGCTCTAGTTTCCAAGTTACCACCACCATTTCCAGTCCCTAGGGACTATACTACCCTCTGATCATGTGAAAAACCTGGATCATTGAAACCAAGTTAGAACTTCCCAGAGGGGAATATTAAGAATTTAGCTCTGCCTCTGTGGTTCAGTGGTTGTGCATGGACCCAGGAACCAGGAGGTCACCCTTTGAGGTCAAGGCACATGATCAAGTTGTGGGCTTGGTCCCCAGTAGGGGGCACACAAGAGGCAACTGATCAATGATTCTCTCTCATCGTTGATGTTTCTATCTCTCTCTCCCTCTCCCTTCTTCTCTCTGATATCAATAAAAACATTTTTTAAAAAGAATTTAATAAAAGAGAATTTCCTACAAAGGCATACAACCTGGTGAATTTACAGAGGGATGGTCTGAGACCCAAATACAACCCAGTGGTATTCGCTCATTCCTTCATTTCTTTCTTCATTCATTTAGGGCAGGGAATCCCAAACTCTCTACATTCACAGAACCCTCAATTTTTCAGTAATTTTGTCACAGTATCCAGGACACACTCAAAAAAATCTAACAGTTCCCTTTAAGTACTTAATAAGTACTTATGTCCTAACTCTGTTGTAGCTGTTTGAAAACGAATACACATAAACTGGAAGAAAAAAATGAGTATTTTTATGTCATTCTTAACCTCAATTATTTACTAACTAGAGGCCTGGTGCACAAATTCCTGCATAGGTGGGTTCCCTTGGCCTGGCCCATGATCAAGGCCTATGGGGAGGCCAGCCAGCTGGGGGGAGGGGCCAAGGGAGGTTGGTTGTAGGAGCACACTGACCACCAGGAGGCAGCTCCTGTGTTGAGTGTCTGGCCTCTGGTGGTCAGTGCATGTCATTGCGACTGTTTGACCAATTGTGGTCATTCTGGTCGTTCGGTCTTAATGGCCACTTAGACTTATTCTATATAATAAAAGGCTAATATGCAAATTGACCAAATGGTGGAATGACTGGTTGCTATGATGTGCACTGACCACCAGGGGCAGATGCTCAATGCAGGAGCTGCCCCCTGGTGATCAGTGCACTCCCACAGGGGGAGCGCAGCTCAGGCAGAAGCCCTGAGCTGGGCTCATGACTGGTGAGCGCAGTGGCGGTGGCGGAAGCCTCTCCCGCCTCCACAGCAGCGCTAAGGATGTCTGACTGCCAGCTTAGGGCCTCCCCCACCCCCCCGTCGGTTAGACATCCCCTGAGGGTTTCTGGACTGCTAGAGGGCATGAACCAGGCGAGGGGCCCCCAAATGCACAAATTCCATGCACCAGGCCTCTAGTATATATATATATACTACAGGCCCATTGCAGGAAGATTCCTGCAAAAATAGGGCTTTCTGCAGCTGGAGTGAAGCAGAGAAGGGAGCGAAGCCTGCCCTTCTCCACTGCCTTGCTCCCTCCCATCCTCACTGCCTTGACTCTGCTCCCATGTTCGCTGCCTCAGGATACTCTATTGGCAACGGAACGGCAAGGCTGGATTGGCCGCCGAAGTAGGCGGATCATGTCTCGCTGCTTGGTCCCACAGCCCCTGGCCAGGTGACAGGCCCAGAGACTCCAGCCTCACCACTTGCCCCATCCCCACCCTACCCCCCCACCCCCCGCCTCACCCACCACCTCCTGGCCAACAGGCCTGAACACTTCAGCAGTGGGGTTGAGGGGACTGGGCACCACCATCTTGTGGCTATGGGTGCCATCATCCATGTGACAGGGTAATGGAGTGATGGTTAATTTGCATATTGCTCTTTTATTAGATAGGATAATATGTGTGCTTGTTGAACTCTGCATAACTTCTCAAAACTGGGAATCAGCCTGGATACTGCCATCCTCATTTCCTGCCCCACATGACTTCTATGTAGCTCTTGCTTTTTCGTCACAGAAACCATAAAAAAAAATAACAGGTCTGCAAAGGCATTGAAAGTAATGCATCACAAACTACTTTTGAAACTGTGAGCTCAAGCTAGTAGCTTATGCAGTATGCAACAGATGTCAAGTATTGCTGGGTTGGATTTTCCTCCAAAACTCAAAATGTCCTCTCAGTTCACTCTGGGATGCCTCAGTACATAGTTTGGAAATTGCAGATTTGGGGAGTCTACCTATTTTCCTGTAGCAACAATCCTCCTTAGTGGTCTTGGAAAGTTTGGGACAATTGAATAGAGGTCATCTGATTTGGCGTAAGGAAAATGACTTGAATCTTACCCACAACTCAGGGATCAGATATAAGCAAGAGAGGTTGAGAGCTGGGGGTTAGGTGTTAGAGGCCAGCTAGCAGAAAAGAGGCCCTGAAAGAAAATCACCAGCAGTGATTAGCAAGTCCAGCAGGATGACCCAGACTCAGCAGGAGTATCATAAAAAGCAAGGCTTCCAGGTATATTGTAAGGTTATGCTTAATCTTACATGAGCACCACTTTCCATGTCACTGTGCCTTGGTGCTCTAGAAAGGAGGTCATGCAAATGAAACTAGATCACTAGAGGCCGATGCAACTCTGCTGTGGGACCACTTGATAGGAAGTGGATGAGAATAAGGTAAAGGTGTCTCCTTGCTAGCATGCCTTACATGATTATAGCTTGGGGCCAGCCCCAGGAAGCTGCAGAGAGGGAGGGTAGGTCAGCATCACAGGGAACTAACTGACAAAGGGAAAAGGTATTGGCATATGCGGGGAGGCAGACAGACATCAGAGTTAGAGACAGCAGCTTTGATTACATGTGACACTCTCCCTCATCCCCCTGCATTTGGGACTCCTAGAGAGACACAGAGAAGAAGGACTGAACTGTAGGAACATATCTAGGGCCAAGCTTCACTTTGCCTGAGGCACTTTTCAAGCCACACTACCCCAAGATTCTTTTTTTAAAAAACGTCACCCGAGGACACACTTAGAGAGAGAAAGGTAAAGGGGCGGGGGGGGGGGGGGGGGGGGGGGGGGGGGGGGGAGAGAGAGAGATCGCTTGCCTTCAGGAGGGACTATCCCCAAGGTTCTGAAATGCCTTTCTAGGAGGATATGCTCCCCCATCCTCCAGGCTATTATCACTAAAGCTGTCAGCCATTATTTTTGTTGTGAATATGTCACAATTTTTTTTGTTTGCTGAGTAAAACAGATTGAGAACCATTGTATTAGTGACCTTACGTAGGACCAACAAATAAGTGGGCTTTAAGGCACTTTTGGATTCCACATCCATTTAGTCAGCAAATATGTACTGAGTACCTACTGTGGATCAGCCACTATTATTATAGGTGCTACTAGGGTCCCAGTGCACAAAAATTTGTGCACTCGGGAGGTCCCTCAGCCCAACCTGTGCCCTCTCACAGTCTGGGACCCCTCTGGGAATGTCCACCTGCTGGCGTGCGTAGTCAGCCTGGGTGAAGGGCTGATGGCTGTTTGCAAAATGGCCAAGCCCCCCAGTGTGGACCCTCACCCCATTGGGGTGTGGCCAGCCTGGGTGATGGGCTGAGGGCTGTTTTCAGGCTGCCCATAGCCCCTTCAGGTTTTGGGTCCCTACTGGGGTACCTGGCCAGCCTATGTGAGGGGCTGATGGCTGTTTGCAGGCTAGCCAAGACCCCCAGTGGGGTCCCTCACCCCATTGGGGTGAGGCCAGCCTGGGTGATGGGCTGAGGGGTGCTTTCAGGCTGCCCACAGCTCCCATTTACCCAATGTCCCAGCAAGTCTGGCTGGAAGCAAGTTACTGGGGTTTATTTATCTTCTATAATTGATACACTGTTCCTTTAAGCCAAGGCCTAGGCAGTTAATGAAATCTCCTCTCGGCTTCAGCTCTGGCTTCTATAATGAAACAATGTTGCACTTACTAGTAAGGCCAGGCCTGCTGTTTGCTTCAGCTCCCTAGGCTTCTATCATTGAGACATTGTTGCAAATATGTTCTTGCCTGGAGCCGGGAGAAGGCCAGCCACCCGCAAACAGTTTCACTCCTGCTGCAAGGGACACTGCCTGTTTACTCAGCTCCGTGAGTGGTGGCCTCCATCTTGGCTGGGTTAATTTGCATACAGTCACTCTGATTGGCTGGTGGGTGTGGCTTAAGTGTCCCGAAGGGATGGTCAATTTCAATATTACGCTTTTATTAGATTAGATGGGCATAAAAGTGAAGTGAAGAAAAGAGTTATTGTTTAATGGTTATAGAGTTTCAGATGTGCAAGATGATAAAGTTATGGAGATCTGTTTCTCAACAATGTGAATACACTTAATACCACTGAGCTGTGCACTTAACCATTGATTGAGATGGTGAATTTTATGTTAGGTGGTATGTGTTTTTTATCACAATTAGGAAAAGTGAAGATACGGTGCCTGCCCTTGGGGGTTTTCATTTAAACTGGAGAGAATTATCTGTATAGGACCAATAATAATACATGTAATAAACACCAATCAGGGTGATTCCCAGCTCACAATGATTGCCCTACTTTGGGAACAGGCCCAATCACAGAGGTGTATCTGAAGTAATGATGTCCCATGTCCTTGTGACTTGACCCTGGCCTCGAGCCACCTCCGAGGGGCAGATGACTAATCTAAGCTTTACTAATTTTTGAAACTTGAATGGAGAGATCAGGGACTGGAGTTGGTGAAAGCTTTACCTTAGTGGCAATGCCCATAAACTCCAGTTAATGAGGCCCCCAGAACTGCCCAGGTTTCTGCCCTTTAAAAGGCCAAGTTGGTTAACTCCATCTTTGGTTCTTAGAGCTACAGACAAATTCTTCCAGTACATCCCCCTATTTACTGGAGCTAGCCACAATTATTGTCTGCTGTTTTCCACAAAATAACTTGAGTTAAAACCAAACCAGAAGTACTCCTTCTGGGAAATAAAAGTTGTCAAATTCCACAAAGCAAGCTTAACAGTGTGGAAAGAAAGAATAAAGTTATTTTCGTTATGTGCCACCACCTCCATAAAGAAAGAAATAAGATTGAGAACTTGCTGGTGATAGAGGAGGGGAGGTCTTCAGTCAGAAAAAAATATAGGTGGCCCTGGTTGAGGAGCTCAGTTGGTTAGTGCATCATCCTAATATGCCAAGGTAGCATGTTCAATCCCTGATCAGGGCACATAATCAATCAATGATGGCATCTATACTAATAAAAAGGTAATATGCTAATTAGACTGAGAGACCTTCCAGAGTTCCTTCTGGACAAAGCCATGGTGGTGGGGCTGAGGCAGAGGCAGTTAGGGGTGATCAGGCCAGCAGGGGGGCAGTTGTGGTGTGGAGGGGGGGAGAAGGCTGGTGGGAGGGCATTTGAGAGCAAGCAGACTGGCATGCAGAGTGGTTAGGGGTGATCAGGCAGGCAGGCAGGTGAGCAGTTAGGAGCCAGCAGCCCTGGATTGCAAGAGAGATGTCTAACTGCCGTTTAGGGGATCGGGCCTAACCCAGCAGTCGGACATCCCCCAAGAGGTCCCAGATTGGAGAGGGTACAGGCCGGGCTGAAGAACACCCCCCCCTCCCCCACTAAGCACGAATTTTGTGCAGCAGGCCACTAGTAAATCAATGTTTCTCTTTCTTTTTAAATCTCAAATCAACAACAAAAAAAAATCCAAATTTAAAATAAATTAAAATAAAATCTTTTTCCAGTAATTATTTAAAAATAATAATAACATATGTGGTGTTGGTTAATTTATAGATTAACACAGCTAACTCTTTCTCCATAAGCAAACATTTTACTCTGAAGCTTGTTGAGTTGTTTTCCTACTGGATGTATGCAGTAGTGGGGAGGAAGGGATTGTGTGTGTAGCCCAAGTTATGCAGGGTTCCTCCCACATTCTCCTCCTGATTAATTCACTTGCAAAACCTCCCTGGTCTGAGAAGACTGAAAAAAGGGAACTGAAAGAGGCTGGGCCAGAAGCTGAGGGTGCCATTATCCCTCTGGCAGCCTGCACAAAGAGACATTGTGCACATAGGAAGAGAGAAGGAAGCTCCCTTTTGGGAAATGACCCAACTAGATAAAGATCCCGCCACAATTTCTAGCAAAAGGTTGCCCCCACGTGAGAACCCGAGGTCACTGCAACGGGTGGGGAGATTGCCAGAAGGGAGAGGGAAGAGGCGCCCTTAAGGACTAGTGGGTACAGGCTGTGTACCTGCAGATGGGAAGGGAATCTGTTCATCCAGCAGGTCATGAATACCCAGCGCCGGCACAGAGGCCCTCTCTTAACCGAATTCAGTGAACGTTTCCTGAACATGGGACGCCAGGGCGAAGAGGAGGCGGCGGGATGGACGAATCGCAAAAGACGGGGACAACAGTCCCGGAGGCCGCAGAAAAAGTCGGAGCTTGGGACCTAGGAGAGGCCTCGCGTGATTCCTTGAAAACCTCGAAGATTACGGGCAGGAAGTCAAGGGGCGGGCGCTGAGGCGCTTCTGGCCGGGAGAAAGGGGACTTTCGGATTTTCGGTGCAGGACCCAGGTCACCTGGGGAGTTGATCTGAGACGTAGGTTCCGGGCTCAGGTAGAAAGGATCAACTGTATTTGAGGCCTGCGACGCTAAAGCCGTTGCCCGGGAAACGGGAGGAAGGTGGAGTCAAGCCTAAGTTTGACTGACAGGCGCCACAGCGGGGGCGGGACTCTGCTCCTGATTGGCTATGAGGTGTGGCTTTTACCGATGACTGACAGACTCTCGGGGCGGGGCGGGCTTGAGATTGACAAGCTTGACTGGGAGGAAAGCGGGGCTTGGCTTTAACCCGTAGGGCACCGAACCCCGCGCGACTAGGCTAGTCTGACTCCCATGAGCCCACAGGGCCCGAGCTGAAGCTGGCCCTAACCGGTAGGGACTAATCTCGGGAACTAACCTCCCCTTAAAATGCCCGTCTCATTAGTCCTAGGGACCGGGGGAGATAGCAGGATACACGTTCCCGTTCCCCTCCCCTCCTCCCCCTCCCTACCCCCAAACACACACTCTTCCTGTGGCCAGGCTAAACCAGGGCTCCAGAACCAAGCTATTTTCCCCCTTAGACTTTGGATTGGGAGAGAGGGGTTAGTGGACTTTTGTTGTTGTTGTTAATCCTCACCTGAGGATTTTTTTCCATTGATTTTTAGACAGTGGGAGTGGGAGGGAGGGAGGGAAGGAGGAAGGGGGAGAGAGAGAGAGAGAGAGAGAGAGAGAGAGAGAGAGAGAGATGGATTGGTTGCCTCCTGCACGTGCTCATTACCTGGGGCAGGGTTCGAGCCTGCAACCAAAGTATGAGCTCTTGACTGGACTGGAACCTGAGACCTTCATTTGGCTCAATGGTTGGAGCAGGCCGACACTCCCACCATTGAGCCAAACCAGCTAGGGCTGGACTCTCTTAATAATGGGCAGGGTGGGGGCTCTGAAGCAGTGAGGCCGGGCCAGGGAAAGAAGGCCGTGGAGGGAAGCCAAGCACACAGATGTGGGCTCCCACAGAAGGTTCCTGGAGTCTGAGCACAAGGAGGAAGAGGGGGGGCCCAGGAACGGGGAGATTGCTTTCCAGAGAGAAAAATGCCTCCTCTGCCCAAATGCTGACTCCCATGGAAAAGTCTAAGTAAGCGGAGGCAGTTTGGAAAATGTACCTGGCTTGGTTTTGCCCCTAGAGAGCATGTGAAGTTAGCCTAAAGCTACTTTTTTGCTTTGAGAAGCTGGTGTGGAATTAGGAACGATGGCAGGAAAGCACTCCTTCCTAACTGGCCCACGGGTGCCCTGGTCAGTCTTCTCGCTGAGATGGTTTGGTGTTGTCCACAGAGCACAGATAATTCTGCCATAAAATGTTCTTAATGACTTTGTTTTACAGATTCCTGCACCTCACTCCCCAAGTGGGTTTATATTACGTAAACTTTCCAATAACAGTCCAAGGCCTCTTTTTAAGGGGTTACCAAAGGCCAAAATTGAAACTGCAGAGATTTCAAGAACTGACCCATGGCCCCAGTAGGCCTGGTGGGAGGTGCTGACAAAACAGGATGTAATTGAAACTGGTTCTCTATTTAATTAAGAATAGGCATCTCGCCCTGGCCAGTGTGTCCAGTGGTTAGAGTGCCAGCCTGTACACTGAAGTGTCTCACGTTCGATTCCAATCAAGGGCATGTACCTGGTTGGTGGGTTCACGCCCTGCCCCAGTCAGGGCACCGGTGGGAGGCAACCAGTCGATATGTCTCTCATATAAATGTTTTTCTCTCCCTCCTTCCCTCCCTTCTACTCTCTCTGAAAAGGAATGGAAAAAAATATCCTCAGATGGGGATTAACAGCAAAAAAATTAAAAATAAAGGGGAATCTTTGCTTATGCTACTTCAGGCATAAAACCCTCAAACTTGGAAACCCCTCAGTGACTTTTCAGTAAAAAGGTCCATGGACACTTGTGGGCCCATCAGTTTTGCTGGCCTGGAAGGTCAAAGGGACTAGGAAAATGACTTCCCGCTTGGCGAGCAGCCGGCAGGTGAAGCAGCAGCATAGCACAGTGGGTTCAGTCACACAGCTCGGCTTGCATTCTGCCTCCACCGCCTCCAAGGTGTGTAGCTATAGGCAACTTTCGTAACTTCGCTAAGAATGGACACAATACGTCTGGCCTCACAGGAGTGGCAGTGAGGATGGAAAGTGATAATGGGCTTTTGCTTCATTAAACCTGTCACCACACAGCAGGACTCAATGAACAGTAGGTCGCTGGTGTCACTCCCACTGCCCATGCAAGTAAACTTCCCAAGAGGAGTGAGCGAGCCCAGCCAAGATAACAAGTTCACTTCAGGCTGCTACGGGACCATTCGGCCCTGAAGATGTCCCCCCGCCACCTAGTGTGAGAGCTCTGGCCTGAAAAAAGGGAGATGAGAGGCATTTCATACAGTGAGTAGGGAATGGATGTTAATATACATTCGTTCATGTTTACTCTTTTGAATCTTCTAAAGCCAAGGCTTAGGGTAAAAGAGGCAACTGGCAACTATAAACTGTTTAATGGTAGCTCTCACCAGCTATACACTGGCATGAATTTTTAAGCCTCACATATCCCAGGAAAAAAAGGGAGGGGGGTACAGAAGCAGGGAGGGAGTAGAGGGCCCTGGGGTAGGCAGAAGAGGTGTTAGGTGGCTAATGGTCCCTGTCAGATTTGTTTCCCTGTTGTATCAGTGGGAGCAAGGAGGGGTCTGGAGGGTGTGTCAGTGCACTATTTCTCTCTGATGATGCTGGTCGGTCCTTAGCTCTCTAGCCTTCCTCTGTGCAGGGGCTTCCCTGGGGACCAGATGCTACCGCCCCATACCAAATGCCTGAAGGGAACCAAGGTGTGATCAGCACCCCTAGCAACAAAGAAAACCAAGCCAGGACTCCATCTGCTGAGGGAATAGGAAGGCATCTACTGCCTGTACTAGTATTCCCTCTCCTTTAGTACTCAGGGTGCTGATGGAAGACTGATTTTCTAATCTCAGAGCGCCCTCTGCTGGGAGCTAAGGCTCCCTACAGAAGGGGAGAGAGGAGACTTTGTGGGGAGAGAAGGAAAGGCTCTTCCTAGGTACTCAGGGCATAGAATCAAATGAAGATCAAGAAATAGAGCCTGGCCAGGATGGCTCATTGGTTGGGCATCGACCTATGAACCAGGAGGTCACAGTTCTATTCCTGGGTTGCGGGCTCAATCCCGAGTGTGGGGCGTGCAGGAGGCAGCTGGTCCATGAATGATTCTCATTGATATTTCTATCTCTCTCTCCCTCTCTGAAATCAATAAAAATATATATTTTTAAAAAGAAGTAGACAAGTTTTAAGTTTATTGCATAGCAATGGCATCATAGCTTTTGTTATTAGTGGCAGTTGTTTGGGGAGCAGGAAAATGCTCTTAGGGGTTCCTGCTGGGGCCTTCACCCTCCCACTTCAGCCAGAGGTCATGGGAATGGGAGTCAAGATCCAACTCTGTACTCTTAGTTTCCTAGCACCTAGCACATACTCCACCCCCAAGCCCACCTCACCCTTGGACCAGCCTCTGATACTTGGCCCCTCCTCCTCTTGGGAATTAGGGGTAGGAGCAGGGCCAAGCCTCAAGAAAGAAAAGGAGCTGAAGGTAGGGGGTCCTACTGAGTCTCTAACAAGGGTCAAAGGAACACAAAATTCCCTGTCTTAAGAGTGTACACTTGCGGCCTTAGTTGCCCTTGAGAGTGTACTAGTTACACCCGTTCGGATACCTGTGGGGTTTAAGCACTTCCCACAGCTGAGTCCCTCTGTAACAAGGTGCGATGGGAGCTCTGGAATGCTTCTCTGCCTTGGTGACTTTTCGGTTGAGGGTTTGGGACACGGTTGCGGTTGTAGGTTTACATTTGAGGTTATAACGTAGCGTGGACCAAGAACTCCCAGCATTATGCCCGAAGATGCCCACATTGCAGTGGAGGGGGGACGGGAAGCTGGCAAGAACAGAACAGGATACTGGCATTCCTTTGTTCTGGGAGAGCAACAGAGAGGAAATGATCTATTCCAGGATGTGGGGCCAGTATAAGCCCCCTGCCTCCCTGAGCCCTGACAGGCCTTCCTCTGCCAGCCCTCATCCTGAGTCAGCTTTGGGAGCCAGGAAGCAGAAATCTGGAGGATTCCACCCAGTTTGGTTTGCTGGTGTCCCTCAGTCTATCCTGAGATCCTGGGGCCTCACCTCTGCCCAGGAGTGAGGTGCTGTGAGAAATGACTTGGCCAGTGGAACTGTCCAAGTCCCATAGCCTGGCTGGCTGGCAGGTGGCAGGAGGCCAAGAGGAGAAGCCCGATCAGGACATCTTGGGACAGCATATCTGCTCCTAGCTTCTACGACAGTGTGTACACACACACACACACACACACACACACATCACATTACATATGCACATATGAAGACACTAGTGCAGCAGAAAGGGATTATGTGACCCTGCTCTTTGGAATCAGAGAGGAGAGAAGAAGACTTATTAGGTACCTTTCCCAGTCTAGTGGATTGCTGGTCTCAATGGCTGCTCCCCACCAAGCCCCTTGCTCAATATCGGGCAGAAGACAAAGGGGCAGAAATGCAGCAGCCCAAGGAGACAAGGGAGGGCCACGGCCGACTCCTTCAGAGCCCCTTGTTGTAGTAGACCACCTGGATGCTGGCGTTTTGCTGATGGATCTGAGCTCTCAGGTCTGGCTCCAGCCTGCTCACATGTATGGAGCTGCAACAGAACAGCACAGCCAGGCTGAGAGTCCCCTCAACCCAACCCCCCTCAGGCTAATCACCATCCCTCCTCTTCCCAAGCTGAAGAATCTCCATCAAAGGACAGAAGGCCCAGATCACTGCCACTCCCCCTCCCTGAGTGACTGCCAGGCTTCCTCCTAGAACACGATGAAGGACCCTAAGGTCAGCTGGTTCCAGATATATGGAGACCATACAGCCCCCAGTCAAGCCCGGGGCAGGAGGGGGAGGAGAAGAGCACTTACCTTCTCTGGGGGAACAGTGCACAGCACAGGGGGGTGGCAAATACCAGGCTGGGGAGAAGAGTGTGGGAAAGGTTTGTGAATCTTTGACCTAAGGGTGTTCCCTCCCTGCACCCCACCCCATTTCTGGACACTGCCCCTAGGGGTGGTGACTGATTAAAGCCAACACTGACATTAGGTTCTGCCACAGACAGAGAGCGAGAATCAGAAATTCGATGTGCATGAAACTCGTGGATGGTACCAAAATGTATATTCTCATGGTTTCCTTTCAGAGAGGAAGACTGGAACCCCTGCAATTAAACTCCTGACCTTCCAGGACAGGGATCAACCCCTCACACACACAGTATGCCCTATGGGTGTCCAACACCCCTACCCTCTCAATGTATGAATGAATGAATGATGTATATATAAACATCTCAAAGGCAATAAATACCCACCCACATCCACCACGGAAAGGGCACTCCCACACCCCCAGCTAACTCCCTGAGCACTTACCAGAAGCCCACCAGTCCCACCTGCAGGGGCGCCCCCAGCCAGGGGCGGCGCTGTGGGAGACAGAGACAATGGAATGACGTGAGTCCCCTGCCCGCCCTGTCCCCACCCTATTTCACTCCCCATGGCTCCACCCCTTCAGCCCTGCCTTTCAGCCCCTGACACATGGTCTTTTTCTTTCTCCCAAACATGTAACAGAGTTGGAACCTTTAGATCACCACCTTCCACTCCAGCCAGGCCTGTTTGCTGACACCCCTCCTAGTGTCCCCTCGCCCATTCTGGCCTCAGAATTAGATCCCATAGTACTCCCGGCCCCTCCTTCTCTTCCCTCACTTCCTACTTAAAGGAGCTGCCATCTTGAAGTAGCTTCCTCTGACCCTCCACTCATTCCCTCCCATCTCAGTGGCACGAATTTGTCCCTTTTCTAACATCTCCTGCTCTGCACACTCTTCTCCATTTGCTCCAGCCACATGGACCCCATCCTGTTACTCAAATGTGCAGAGTTGGTGTTCAGTCAATACTTGTGAATGAGTGATCCGCTGAGTGAGCCGGAGCGTGGATTCCTGTGCCTTGCTTCCCTGCCCTGCTTGTTCGTGTGCATGTCGCATTGTTGTCATTATGTGACAGCATGAGTGCGACAGCAAGTGTGACTGTGACAGCCCATCCTTGGTGTGTCAGAGGCTCTGAGTGACACCAGGTTCCTTCCGGATAGAAACCATTTCCCTCCTTCCCTTATCTTCTCCTCCTGTTCACTCAATGTTCCTTCACTCCAGCGCAATCCAATCTGTTCTTGCTGAATGAATGAGGGTGGAGGAGGCAGCACAAGGGTGGGGCAAACAGGTGGCAAGTGTTAGACTCAGGTCAGGCTGGAGAGGGGGCTAGGGATTGGCCATTTCTGCTCATAGTCACCACTACCTCCAGGACAGGAGAGGTGAGAGTGACCTACCTTCAGGAAGTCTTTCTTCTCCAAAGTGTTCATGATCACAGGGGGAATGGCTGAGGGGAGAGCAGGGCCAGGGAGGGAAAGAGTAAGTAAAGTGACAGAAGGGGCCCTAAGAAAGGGGGAGCCCCCTTCACAGTTCTTCCCACTACCACCAGGAATCCTCAAGACCCGGGAAGAGCTACACCCTCTTCCTCCCGGAGCCTCCCGTGCCCCACCCAGCCACCTCTGCCTCACCCATGGCAGGAATCGCCATGCCGATTCTCGATACCACCACCTGGAATATTCCCTGTTTGGCCGCAGCCGCTGACTGGCCAAGCTTCTGACCTGCCTCATCAGTCACGGGGATGCCCACCTGCAGCTCCCTGAGAAGGGAAGGGGGTGAGATCACAGGCCCCAAGTCCCTCCCACAGTGTCCTCATGGGCAGCTATTCCCAGGGCCCCCTCAGACATCCTAGATTGAAAGGCTGGTTCTCTCCTCCCAGATCCTGGGGTCAGACTGATTCTAGGCCCAGCAGCTCAGGCTCAGGGAGAGGACAGTCCCCATTCAGGCTGGTGTGCACCACTAGATGGTGTGCCCACACCCACGCTGAGCGTGTACAGGCCAGGAGCCGGCGCCACTCACCTCTGCCTCATCAGAGGGATGTTGATGCAATTTGCAGCTGCCACAGCTGCAAAGGGCACAAATCTGCCAATCAGGGGGGGCAGGTGCTGAGGGAGGAAAGATGCCAGTTAGTGGCCCTAAGGGCCATGGGGTGGTGAGGAAATCTGGGAAGAGGTACATGAAGCCTGTCAGGTGGTATAGAAGGGTGATGGGGAAGGAGGTGGATAAAGGAAGATTGGGGACCAGTGGAATGGGGGGTCATTTACCTTGGTGAGGGATTTGAGTCCCAGGGCCGTGGCCACAGCCCCGGTGGTGGCACTCACGTAAGCTGTTCCCAGCTGCCTGTGGGTGGAAAAGCCAGGACATAAGAGGGGAGGTGAACAGTCCAGCATGAGGTTTTTCCTTCAGTGACATGCCAAATCCTCAACCCATTGCAGAGAAATGCCTCCCGTGCTCCAGTGCAGCCCCAGCCCCTCCCCCTTGAAGAAGAGTGGGCCCCCCCAAAGCATACACAGGAGGACCTCATGTCCTCAGGCCAGGAAAGTGGGAAGGAGGGCAGGCTGAGAGGAGGCCACGGAGACACTGGCTGCACAGGCCCTGGGTGAACAGGATCAAACAGGAGAGCGCAATGGTGGGAGCGGGGAGAAGAGTCCCCAGATGCGGACGAGTTCTCACCCCACAGTGATGGGAGCGTCGCCACTGCGGTTGGAGTAGTTAACGATGGCATTGAAGGACTGGTTCACCCACTGCCAGAACACCACGGTTGGGGTCTTCCTGGGGGAACAAAGACAATTACTTCTCTCCCCTCTATCGGGTCCCTCATCCTTGGACCTTGATAATGAAACCCCAAAGGTTATTCCTAAACCTTCAGGAGGGAGCCAGTTGATCAGCCTAAATCTTCTCTGGTAACCCCTCCCCACTTACACAAACACACCTACTGTCTGGGGTGGGAGGGCCCCAGGGCTGAGTTCTGAGGAGTGGAAGGGATTCTGACACAAGCTGCCAACCACCTACTATTTTCTGCCCACACAGGCCCAGAAAGGGAGCACTTAGTCATGAAGCTACGCTCTAGTTTGGACAGAGTGCTCAGGGAGGGGACCCACAGCACAGGACCTACCTATAGAAGGTGAGCATGCAGCCGGTGATGGTCATGTTCATGGGCACCTGGGCTGACATGCGGCCAATCAGCACCACCTTCTCCCCCGTGTCGGGATGGAAGGCAGAGTCGTACACATACTTGGCCCTCCACAGCTGGTCTTCGGTGAGCCCTGGAATCACCACGCCGGCCCTGCAAGGGTTATCAGGGGACATACAGACCACTCTAGGGGGCAGAGATGCCCTCCCCAGCCCGCCTGGCTCAGGGTAAGACTTTGGTCCCCAATCTCGGAATAAAGGAGCTCCTGGTGTGTAGAAGAGAATCTAATCTTCCTGAAGTGGGGAGCTCCTGTCCTTTTTCCCTTCTAGCCACACAAAGATGGGGGCTGCCCTGTGCTTCTGCCCAAATACTGGTGGTTTCCAATGGGTCAAAAATGGCTAAGGGGATTGCAAGGGGTTTTCCTCCTGGAGACCAAGGGCCCTCCTACCTCCTTGGGACTCAACTGTTGAGCCCCTCTGTTCTTGCAGAGGGTGGCCCAGCAGTGGGACGAGCCCCTGTAGAGGTTTATGAGGCATAAATATCAAGGCCACTGCCTCAACCTAAACACCCTAAAGTCTTTCGGGTTAAAGCTCTGTGCCATAGTTGTCTGTGACTTCAGCAGACAGGGACAGGGAGCAAGGGCTGGGACAGGGTCGCTTGGGGGACAGGTGCAAAGGGTTCTGTATTCATGGCAGGGAATGAGACCCAGGGTGTAGGATCAGATGGGGAAGGGGGTCACCTGTAGTTCTGCACGATGTTGCGGGAAGCTTCCAGCTGTGCTCCAGACAGCAGCAGATTTCGGGGGTCAGTAACAGTGAAGAAGTGCCGGGCTCTGCCCAGGAAAGTGCTTTGATCCCAGCGAGGCTCCTGGATGTTTATATTTAAGGGCAACTCACCCATTTTCTGCAGGACAGGGAGCAGGGTCAGAGGACTCCAAGGAGAGGGTCCAAGGGCTCCACCTGGGGGAGCCTTTGGTGGCCCTGCCCTGGTCTCTGGGCCTAGCGCCTATCCTTTCTGGAGCTCAAGGTGACTCCAGATCTGTAAGCAACAGTGGGGGGAGGAGCTGTTTTCTAGGCAATGTCCTGGCCCAGGGACCTACCACCACTAGAGGAGGCTGAGGGTGGAGGGAGGTGGGTGGGGACAGAACCAGGAAAACAGATTTTGTGCTCTGGCCCTAGTGCAGATTTTCATGGGTGAGAATTTACATGTGTGTGGTTGATGCGTGAGCAACAACGAATCCCATGCAGCTACTCTTGTGCTCTGTTTGCGCAAAAGTGCATATTATATGCATCCCACATGTAAGTTCATGTCAGCTTCAGGCCGTAGCTGCCCTGAGACCTGGATACAAACTCCCAAGGCTACTTGGAAACATAGCATAAGCCAGCCCACAACCCAGACCCAGACTGGACGAGAGTGAGAGCTCATTGGCCACCCTAGGGCTTATCTATCCTAGATCTCAAATAGGAACTCTGATGCCAGCTGGGTGAGTGTGTGTGTGTGTGTGTGTGTGTGTGTGTAACCCACACTGAATGGCCCAAGGCTCTCCTTGTTCCCCAGCTGGGCAGGGCTGGCACAGAAAGCCACCCCGTCTCTCCCAGAGCCACCTGCCTCCAGAAAGAGTGAGAGTCTGTAAGTACCCCCTCCACCCAGCCCTGAGAGGAAAGCCTGAACCAGCCATCTGGCTGCATTGGGGCAAAATCCTACAGAATGACTAATCCTCATTAAGCACACTTCCTCCCGCACAGGCAGACACACCCTCCCCTCTCACACACTCACACTCACATACCCACACACAAAGACACCATCATACTCGCCCTACCCAGACATACAAACAGGGTGGACACACCCTGCGTGCACTGGCCCACAAAGACCGTTACTTGCATGACACCCCCCTCCCCCTCCCACACACGCACCTACAGCCCATAGCCATCAGTTGCAGACACTTGACTGTGTGGCCACACAGAGCCCCACCCTGACATTTCCCTCCCCATTAACCTCTCCTCGCGCCCCATGGTCTTTCCTACAGACTCGTAAACTGAATCCGGAAAGCACAGACCTTCAACTCCTACTCCGGGCCTTCAACCCCCGACTCGCCGGACCCCAAAACCCTGCCGGAACACTCACAGCTTCCTGGGCTCCTGGCCTCTGCAGCTCTCCGCGCTTCACCCCCGCCTTCCCACCCATCACGTGTAACGTCACGCGTGACGCTAACCATCAGGAGGGGCGGGGGCTACCCCCGGCGCGTCCGCCCTGCGTGCCCAGGGATTGGCAGAACCTGAGAGCAGTGGGTGTCATTTGGGGCGACGCCCCCAGACCGGGCCACCTGGATCCAGCCCCACGCTGCCTCCCAGAGCCAATCCGGGCTCCCGGAGCGGTTCTGGCCCCGTCCGCCGCCAGAAAGCGGAGGGGAGGAGCCGTGGGCGCTTGCAATCCCGCGGCCGGCCTCGGGAGGCTCCAGGCCCCGGCCGCAAGGGGTCTCGGCGTCCGGGGCGAAGCCTCGCAGGCGCAGGCGGGCGGGTGGAGGGGCCGTCCTCTGATGGTGCGCCCGGAGGGGCTCGGGTTACCTCCCGGGCTGTTGACTGGTTGGCAGCCGGGGCAGTGGCTTCTGACTCCTCTGTCTGACTCCTGGGCTCCTCCTTCCTCGCAGCACCTCGGCGTCCTGTCCCTCACCGTCCTATTCCGTTCGAGCCGGTGCCCCTCTTCTGCATCCATCCCCATCCGTGTTCTCCTCTGTGACCCTCGCCTCACTAGGTCCCCAGTGTCCCTATCCCTGGGCCTCAGCCACAGACCTCAGCCCTGCATGGGAAGGGACGGAAGTCCCAAGGTTCTGTCTGCGTCAAGCAAGCGGATCAGAAAGGCTCTCCCTCCCCCGAGCGTCCTGGAACCAGCTGCGGCTCCCTGCGACCTTGCCACAACGCGATGGCCAGGGAGACACTTTCTGCATAGGAGGAGGATGCGTGTGAAGACAGCCCCCCCCCCCACACACACACACACCTCACCCAGTCAGAGTACAGAGCCCCACACCCAGGCGCCAGTCCACTCCTGCCCACCGCGGCTCACGCTCCGCTGTGCCCAGGTGGCATTCCCTCCCTGAGGCCTCGGGGCTGACCGCAGAGGGCGGACAGTTAGCCCTGGTGGCTGGCGGGGCCTGGAGAAGTCAAGGTCCTGGGCTCCCCTGTGCTAAACCGTTGTTAGTGGGAGGCGACCCACGCCCTGAGTCCGCGGCCGAGGTGTGCAGCAGAACTGCAACGGGAGTGGCTGGAGCCCAGCAGCCCCAGCCCGGGAGAGAAACGGCCGTCCTGGGTGCCCGGGAGAGGTGGCGGAGGGGGTGACTGGCGAGGCCCTCAGCCAATGGGAGCGCGGGACTGCTCAGGCCCGCCCCGCTCCTGCAGCCTCGGCGAGGCGTGGGCGGGGCCCCCTGCTCTGCAGTCGCTCGCGCCCGCGGGCGGGCGAGGCCGGCGGCCGCACTCGCTAGCAGGTGAGGGGCTCCGGGGGCTGAGAAACGAGAGGTGGGGGCGCCAGGAGACCGATCCGGGGGCGGTGCGCTGAGATCTGCTCGGGGGACTTGGCCCCGGGTGTGCGGGGGATGTTGCGGGGCTTTCGTCAGCAGGTCCTCTACAAAGCCTGGGAGAGGGCCGTGCAACTTCTTAAGACGGGAGAGGAGGGGGCCAGAGGGGGCAGCACTCTGGGCCTGGGGGCGGGGGGCGGGGGGTCTCTGGGCCGGGAAATCTCTGCGGTCTTTGGCTGCAGCTGTCCCAGGTCCTGAAGCCCAGCCCTTGAGGCCTGAGCACCAAATACTGGCTGACCCCCTCCTCACATACGCAAGAGAGGTGAATAAACTGCCCTAGCCCCAATTTCTCTCACACCGCCTGAAGCCCCAGGGCCTGCAATAGCCCATCTTCTCCACTCAGCCTCCTGTGAGGATAGAGGACCGAGTAGATGACTTAGCTGAGAGCAGGAATGAGGGGTGAAGGAGAGGTTCCCACCCGCCTGGTGTGAATAGCTCCAAAAGTCCATGGTGGTCCTGGCCTGGGCAGTTCTATGGCCTAAAGCATGGGAGGGCAGGATGCTCAAACCAGGGGGAGGGGTGGAAATCCTGGGGGGCAGCTTTCACATCCTCATCCAATCCCTCCCTCTTCCTGCACAGGCCTAGTGCACACGCAGGAGAGGCAGCCGAGGTGCGGGCTCCCGCTCACTGGGAACCCAGACCTGCCCAGAGGCCCATGGAGCCCGGAGCGCGCAGAGCCCTCCTCCCGAGGGCTAGCAGGTTCCCTCTGGACCTGTAGTCTAGCCGCCATGGCGCACGGTTTCTCGGTGGGTTTCGACCCACTGGGCCTCGGAGACCTAAGCTCTGGCTCTCTGAGCTCCCTCTCCTCCCGAGGCCACCTGGGCAGCGACACAGGCTCCGCAACGCGATACCTGCTGAGGAAGCAACAGCGGCTGCTGAATGGGCCCTCCCGCGGAATCCGAGCCTCATCTCCCATGGGCCGTGTCATCCTCATCAACTCCCCCATCGAAGGTGGGGGTGGGGCCCAGCCACAGGCCGGAGCAGAGGGTGGGGGGAGAGAACATATGGCGCTAGAAGGAGGCAGAGCCAATATGGGTTGGGGAACTCAAAAGATGGGAGCCCCAAGGATGGAGGGTGAGGCTTCTGGGAACCCATGCACTCTTCCTCATCTACTTGCTTTGCTCCTTTAGGACAGTCCTTTAGGACTCCTGGATTGCTGAGTGGGCAGAGGTGGGAAATAGGACATAGCGACCTGGAAAGGTGTGGGAATGTGTGTGTGTGCGTGTGCGTGCCTGTGTGCATGTGTGTGCCTGTGTTTGTGTGTGTGCGTGCACATGTGCGTGTGTGTGTGTGGCTGACCCCCCAAGTGAGCTGGGCAGAGTCTGAAAAGTCCAGTCTAGAACTGAGCCAGGGCGCTGGCTGAGGGTCAGAGAGGAGCTGGGGATATCTAGTTCTGTGTCTATAGGAAGCCAGGCCCAGGGAGCCCTCACTACCCTGCTGTCATTCAAGGTCCTGCTTTGCTCATCTGCTGGTTTTGTTTTTGTTTTTGTTTTTTCATAGACGCTACCTTTGTCCAAACCCATTTGCGTATGCCTTTGGGGCATGTGCAGGAGGGAGGACATCCTCCATCCACCAGCCTATTGCGTGTCCAGTTCTGTGCTGAGCTGGGAGGACCAGGGCCCAGCTGGGCAGATGGAAGGAAAGGCTCCACATACAAAAGGAGGGAAATGAAGATAGAGTAGCAAATGTTTAGGAGAGTGGGGAGAAAAGGAAGCTGGGGGTAAGGGAAGGAGCCCCGGGCTGGGCCCTGAAGGAGGGGAGACCTAAGCTATGTAAATGCTTAATGCCACTTCATTGCACACCAGTTCTGTACCAGCCCTGGTTAGATTCTGCAGGGAACCGAGAGAGAAAGAAGGCTCAGTCTTCACGTTCAGAAACTTACAGGGTAGCAGGGCTTAGAGACGGCGAGAACAGCGGGTGATGGGGTGGAGGTATCACAGACAAAGGATGGACGTAGAAAGCATGGAGCGTGCTGGGGCGGGCACTGAAGAGACAGCCTGGCTGCAGTGACAGGTGTGAGACAACAAAGAGCAAAGCAGGACCTTGAATGACAGCAGGGAAGTGGGGGCTCTCTGGGCCAGGGCTTTCTGCAGATGGGACCAGATAACCATCTGCAGCTCCCCTCCTGTCCCTCAGCCCGCAGAGTGCCCTGGCCCTCTGAATCCCAGACTGAACTTTACAGACCCTGATCCTCCTCCTGACCCGACTGGGCATCCCGGTTCCTCTCCCCAGGCCTCTGAGGCTGGGGAGGAGCATGTAGCTCAGGCATCAGGCTTTCCTCCACCAGTGGCCCAGCACGCCCATCATCCACACACTCAGCCTCACCCCAGAGTGAGCAGCAGGGCGCTGTTGAGGGTCACCCCTGTCATTTTGGTCATGGAGCAGAAGTCCCCAGAGGGGTACGAGGCATGGGGGCAGGGAGCACTGCAGCATGCCCCTGGAAGTCCCAGGACCCCCACGTCTCTGCTCTGCACTATCCCTGCCCACAGGCTGCCCTTGGCGACTTCTCCCTGACTTGCTCTGGTTTCTCTTAGATGAAATAGAGGTAAATGAGAGAGAGAGAGAGAGAGAAAGAGAGAGAGAGAGAGAGAGAGAGAGAGAGAGAGAGAGAGAGAGAGAGAGATTTAAAGCTCTGGAGTAAGCCCCAAGAAGAAATCTCACCTTCTCACCCCTCCAGTCTTCTCACTTTTCTCCAACAAGAAGGCCTCCTCAAGGATGCACCTCTGAGCCTTTGCTCCCTCCTTCTCTCATCAGTGTCCCCCCTTCCCTCCACCCACCCAAATTCCACCCCTCTTAGTCCTCCAAGAATCCTCCCTGACAGCGCCAGCCCCTCGGGACCCTCCTCTGACTTCCCCAGCACCGATGGGGAGGCCCACTCTGGGCTCTGGGCACGGGCTGCGCACGGTGCTGTTTTGGGGTTCTCTCTTCAGAGAGTCAGGTAGCTCTCAGAGCCCTTACTTCCAGAATCACAGAGTGTAAGAGACAGAAGGCACCTCAGGGATCCTCCCACAGCATCCTAGACTGGGATTTAAAAAGTGTCCGCTTGTTTGCCTCCAAAAATGAGGAACTTGCTCTCCCTCCTTGGGAGGTGGGCACTCCGTGCTGATAGCTGGAAGTATCAGAAAGTTTTCCCTTGGTCAATGCGCCTCCATATCATTCCGCTCTGTGGGTTTTGTTCTGTCCTCTGGGCTACACAGTCAAAAACATCTAATACCTTCCACAGGATAGTTCTCCACCTACTTAAAGATGGAGCTGACATGCTCATTTCCACTGCAAGCTAAGGGGCCCAGACTCCCGCAGACGTGCTCCATAGAATGGATTCTTAAACGTCTTTTCTATCTCTCTGACCCTCAGAATACCACTATTTTAGGTGCTTGGTCTATCCCAGGCCTGTGGGCATGGGAAGCTTACTAAGCATCAGACACACACACACACACACACACACACACACACACCTATATTATGAGAACAGTGTCTTCCCACATGGAGTCCTGTCCTGCCTACTCCCATCCCCTCCCTAGCCCACAGTCTCAAAGTCACCCAGAGGAAACTCAGAAATTGGCTGCCCCCCTCATGTAGGTCCCTGGATGCCTGTGACCCACCTTTTGCAGGCCCCACATTGGGGAACCCAGGGGTCCACTGTGCTCAGAATGGGCATGGGAGTCATGCCTGCGTCCCCATCCCCACAGCCAACAGTGATGAGAGCGACATCATCCATGCGGTCCGGGTGGAGAAGAGTCCAGCAGGGAGGCTGGGTTTCAGCGTGCGCGGCGGCTCTGAGCATGGCCTGGGCATCTTCGTCAGCAAAGTGGAGGAGGGGAGCAGCGCAGGTGAGCAGGGTCCCCGGGGGTGAGGTCCTGGGATGTCTGTGGCCCCACCTTAGTGGCGCAGAGGTTCTATTGTCAGGGATGGGAGGAAGAATCTGGGCTTTGAAGGGCCCGATCTAAGGGGGAGATAGAGCTCCTCTCAGGGCAGAGTGGCTACTGGACAGATCCCTAGTCTAACACGGGACACACAGACTCCACCTGGGGATCCCACATCTCAGGGAAGAAGTTTCACCCCAGGGAGCCTGGTCTGTTGGGGGCTCAGCCTCACGCTGGAGGCCTTCTCCCAAATGGCCCACACCAGCCGCCCCTCTCCCGGTGCAGAGCGGGCTGGCCTGTGTGTGGGGGACAAGATCACGGAGGTGAATGGGCTGAGCCTGGAGAGCACCACCATGGGCAGCGCCGTGAAGGTCCTGACGGGCAGCAGCCGCCTGCACATGATGGTGAGGCGCATGGGCCGTGTGCCCGGCATCAAATTCTCCAAGGAGAAGACCACGTGGTGAGGAGGCCAGCCCTGCCTGCCCCTGAACCCCTGCCCAAGGCCATGGCAGGAGAGGCTGAGGGCACAGGGCTCTGCCCAGGCCTGGCTGGTGCGGCTCCTGCTTCTCCCACCCCCTGGGGCTGGGTCCCAGGAACCCTATGGCCTGACCCTGACATGAGAAAAGGCCCTGTGTCTCCCACTGCTCCACTCCTCACAGCTCTGCTAACCCAGACCCAGCTGGGGCATCCCCTGGCGGCACCTGCTGCTGAGTTTAAGATGTGACAGCGCCTCTTCCTCGTGGCCTATGAGGATTTGAGAAAACGAGGATGACTTCTCAGATTTGATTAATCCTTGTCCCATGAAGGTCTTAGACCTGGGAAGTCCCCATAAGGCAGCCCCACTTTCCCCTGCAGTTACGGGGGCTGCTAGGAGGTGGGGGGGGATAGTGGCAGATGGGGGCCCAGGCTGAGGGCTCCTTACTGCTGCCCCAGGGTGGACGTGGTGAATCGGCGGCTGGTAGTGGAGAAGTGCAGTTCCACGCGGTCAGAGAGCAGCTCAGAGGACGGGGTGCGGCGCATCGTCCACCTCTACATGACCTCCGATGACTTCTGCCTGGGCTTCAACATCCGAGGGGGCAAGGAGTTTGGCCTGGGCATCTACGTGTCCAAGTGAGGAATGGGCAGGGAGTGTAATGGGTCGGGTAGGGAATGGGGCTTGGGGTTTGACCTGGGCTGGGACCTGGGGATGGGCTGGCAAGGGAGGCCTGGCCAACTACAAGTTCAAATGAGGGCTTAGGTCAGGGGTGGGATCAGCAGAGCGGGGCCGGGTCACCAGGAGGAGGAGGGTCAAGGAGTTTGGCTGGGGCATCCCTGTATCCAAGTGAGGAGGGCCTGGACTGGGGTGAGGAAGGGCAGGCCTGGGGGCTTATCGGACTGCTGCCTGTCTGACCCTAGAGTGGATCATGGTGGGCTGGCCGAGGAGAACGGAATCAAGGTGGGAGACCAGGTCCTGGCGGCCAACGGTGTCAGGTTCGATGACATCAGCCACAGCCAGGCCGTGGAGGTGCTGAAGGGCCAGACGCACATCATGTTGACCATCAAGGTGGGCAGAACCGTGGGAGTCAGGGAGAGGCCATTCAGCACTCTCGTTCTCGATTATGCCCATCGCTCTGCAATTGTACTTTTCACAGCCACATGAGAGGTAGGGCAGGCCCTGTCCTCATTTTGCAGAAGGAAGTAAGGTTCAGAGAGGCAAAGTAACCGAGGACCCCCAGGCAATTACTCGGTGGTCAGTAGCCAGGCCTGTTCCTAAAGGGGGCCTAGGATTAAAGGGGAAAAAAGTGTCCCGCTCACAACGATGGAGTGGTGGCTGTGGCTTGGGTAGGACCTAGATGGTGGGCATCCTCAGGGTACAGGGCAAAAAGGGCTGGGCTGTGCCAGAGATTGGGTTTCAGGGGAGGTGGCTGGATCCATTATTCATGTGGGTCTCACACTTGCCTGAGGATCAGGTCCTTCTCACTCTGACGCCTGGAGGCTGTGATGCCTCACTCTGCCTAGTACCCTGCTGCAATCTGCTCCCTTCTCCAAGCCTTTCACCCATTTCACCCGCCCCCACCTCTCCCACGTCCTTTATTCCCACCTCTCCCACGTCCCACTCTTCCTTTCCTTCCTCTCAGATTATCCCAAACGCTCCTCCTTACTCCCACTCAGCCCCTCATTCGTTCATTTATTCATCCATTCATTCAATATTTTTTAGTACCTACAATAGGATGGCCAGTATGCAAGGTCCTGAAGCTACAACAACGAACAAGACAAGGCCTTTGCTATTGGAAGAGACAGATAAATAAACTAGATACGTGCAGATTGTGACAAATGCTGTAGGAAATTAACGGAGAGAGGGGCTGATGTGATTTAGGAAGACACCTGTAGTCAGGGGATGGCAGAGCCGGCCTCTCTGAGGAGGTGACACCTGAAGAGGGGGAAGGAGCTGGCCACCAGATGAGACGAAGGAAGAGCATTAATCAGAGGGAACAGCAAGTTCAAAGGCCCTGGAGTGTGGAGAAACGGCGTGCGCAGAAATGAAGTGGCTTGTGTAACGGTTAGAGCATGATGTAGAGTAATAGGGTTGAAAAGTTCACTCCTGTCCCATCTCTCCTCATTGTTACTCTCCCTTCCGACCCCTCCCCATGCCCTCCGCTGCCCACCATGCCCGCCCCAGGAGACTGGCCGGTACCCTGCCTACAAGGAGATGGTTTCTGAGTACTGTTGGCTGGACCGATGTAAGTGGCTCAGGCCTCGAGGGTTGAAGGGAAAGGGCAGGGCCTGAGGGTGGGGCCAGAATATCTGAGGAATGAATGGGCAGGGGGACCAGGATCTTACTGGGACTTTCTCACTGCCCACAGCTGTTTGGGGCCTCCTCTGAGGCGGCGCAGGTTCTGTTTCAGGCTCTCGTAGGAGCTGGAGTCCCCAGGGTGTGGGTGGAGGCCAAGTGACTTCCTCAAGGTCTCATCCTACGGGCAGGATGCTGAGCGCCTGGGAGCCCAGATCCTGAGCTTCCAGCCTTGGCTGCTACCGGATCCTCCCCAAACCCCCCAAGTGGTCTGCAAACCTGGCAGGGCCCTGAGGCGACCTGCCCGGCCCCTGAAATGCCCCTGCCTTCCCCATGCCCACAGTGAGCAACGGGGTGCTGCAGCAGCTGTCCCAGGCCTCTGAGAGCAGCTCCAGCGTCTCCTCATACGCCTCCAGCGCCCCCTACAGCTCGGCTGAGGGCTCCAGCTCCCTGCCCTCTGACCGCATGGATGTCTGCCTGGGGTCCGAGGAGCCCGGCGGCGGCGGCAGCCGAGGCCCAGGCTGGGGGCGAGCAGACACAGCCATGCAGACGGACCCCGATGTGGGGGGCCGCGTGGAGACCTGGTGCAGCGTGCGGCCCACAGTCATCCTCAGGGACACGGCCATCCGCTCCGACGGACCCTCAGCCGCCCGCCGCGTAGGCTCTGCTCTCTCGGAGTCCCCCAAGACGGCTCTGCTGCTGGCTCTCAGCCGACCCCGGCCCCCCATCACACGCTCCCAGAGCCACCTGACCTTGTGGGGTACGTGGGGGATGGGCGGCTGCTGCTGTCTTTAAAGCCCCCATTCCAAGACCTCCCTGAGACCCCATCCTGGGCCCCAAACCTCTCTTTGCCCCAGACCTTGACCCAGCCTCAGTACCGGAATATTCTCAGACCCAGACCCAGCTCCAGTCCCTCTGAGCCCCAAAAGAGCCCTAACAAGCCCCTCCAGCCTGGAGTTCCCAGACCTGTACACACACATGCACACACACACACACACACACACACACACCAGTCCTCATGGCTTCCTCACAGAGCTGTAGCTGTGGGTAAAGGAGGGGTGAAAAGTTGGAGGAGTGTGCCCTGCCCCCATTCCTACCTCCCCCACCTCTAAAACCCCTCCCCACCTCCCCACCTCCCCACATGGCTGCAGACCCTGTCTGTCCCCCTACTCTCCCTTCTCTCTGCCCCTCCCCACACCCCGGCCCCTGGTCCTTCCCTTCTGCCCGCCCCTCCAGCCTCCTGGGTGCTCCCTCGTGTCTGCAGAAGAGAAGAAGCAGCGGAAGAAGGAGAAGTCGGGGTCCTCTGGGGAGAAGGGGGCCCTGCAACGCTCCAAGACACTGATGAACCTCTTCTTCAAGGGAGGGCGGCAGGGGCGGCTGGGGGACGGGCGCAGAGAGGCCTGGACACTGGAGAGAGGGAGCCCGGCTAAGCCTCGTCCTCGCCTGGACATGGAGAAAGGTAAGCGCTGGGCTGGACAGATAGGGAGGAAAGGTCCACTTTGGCATCCAGCCCCACACTGCCTCTTACTTGCCGTGAGTCACCACTGCACCCTGTGAGCCTCAGCTTCCTCTGGAGTAAAATTAAATTAATAATACCTATATCTTTAAGAATAGTGAAGAATAAGTGAGTTAGTGTGTGTTCATCACTTAGGACATTATCTGCCACTCAGGTGCCCAGAAAATGTAGTGGTCATTCTTATATAAACGCATCTGCCCATGTTACAGAATGGAAAACTGATAAAGTCACAGCACAGAAGCAAGTGGAGGAGCTCAGTTCTGAGGGGAGGGAAGGGCACTCTTTTCCTAGAATATTTGGCATCACCTGCCCTGGCCAGGACTCCACAGGCCCTACCCACTTCTAGAACCATCCCTGAGCACAGCCGTTTCTAGATCAGGGCCCCTGTGGAAGGGCCGAGGCAGGCTTCCTTCACTCATGTCAGGGGCCTCCTAAGGATCCTCACAGAGGGCCTCTCATCTCCCGCGTGAGGTTCAGAGACTGGACCAAGAGTGAGTGGATGGCTTGACTGTTGAGGTTGCCTGTGACAGAAACTCAACTCAAAGTAGCTTTAAAAAGCACCTCTTGGCTCATCTACTGCTTTAAGCGAAAGATGTAAGCAGTCTCCTGGGACATCTGCCCCTCTCGTCCTTGGTTCTCTGCCCCTGGATTGGCTGCATTGTCCTGCAGGCTTTGGCCACTTGAGCTAAGATGGCCACTTAGCAACACAAAGAGAACTCCTCCTCAGAGTCTCCGCGGAAGTCTCAGGCTCTCACTAGCCCAGCTGGAACCACACGCCCCAGATCACTGTGATGCAGGAGAGAGATGCTTTCATCAACTCCCCTGGGGGACATGCACTGAGGATGGGGGTCCCTGGGTGAAATCAAAGTGTTCCAGAGGGGAGAGTAGATGTTGGGTAGGCAAAACCACTAGAGGATGAGGAGCTGGGTCCTGCCTGCCCCCTCCATCCTCCCCCCCCCCCACCGGGGTCTCAAGGTGACAGTCCCATGGGAGAGACAATCCCTTCAAATAAGGGCAGGCCAGCCCCCTTCCTCACTCATCTCTCTCTCCACAGCCCCCAGGGCCCTGCTCTCTCCTGGTTCTCCTCCCACCTCTCAGGCCACTCCTCTCTCTCCTTCAAAGGCTGTCCCTTTTCTCTTTGTCCCCTGAAGGTAAGTGCTCCCCCACACTTTGTCCCTAGGGTCCTTGCCTCCATCCATTTGCTTCCAAATGAGTCTCTATAAGCAGAGCTCAGACTGTACCGTCTCTTGATCCAAAACCCTCACTGACTCGCCACTGCTTGTAAACAAAGTTCTTGGCCCGAGCATGGCCTTCAAGACCCTCGTGGCCTGGCCCCTTGCCTCCCCACCCCACTGCTTCCAGCCTGAACTCTCCATGCCAACCAGTGGTCCATCCAATCCCGAACCTGCCAACCCCCACTTTCAGGTTGGGGACAGGGCCTACTGCTGAGCCTTTTTCTTCTTAGCAGGGGCAGTGGGACCTGTGCAGAAGTTTGTCACCTGGAGGCTGAGACGTGGTAATTCATGCATCTCTTCACCAAAGAGATTTACAGCAGAGCCGCTCGTGGGCTGGGGGGGGGGGGGGGGGGGGGGGGGGGGGGGGGGGGGGGGGGAAGGGGGAAGGGGAGTGTTGGGGGCAGCTAAGCATCTTTGGGCTAAGCTCCGTTGAGGTCAAGCATGAGGGCCCTGACAGATAGGGAGGTACCCACTGGGGGCAGCTGAAAGAACTGGACTAGGAAAGGGGGTTGCAGACAGAGACCGTGGTACATTTTTAGGAAGCTGGAGTTTGAGTTGGGATCCCCAAATACAGATGTGGGGGATATGAGGAAGCCTGTGAGAGCTCCAGTGGGAACTGGACTAGTACGACTAGCGTATGTTCAGGGATCCAAGGGCCGCTGGCCAGGACTCCATTAAGGAGCAGACGTAGAGGGTCTGTGTTGTGGGGCAGAGGGGCTGGAGTAGAGCTCCATTGGCGGGCAGGTCACCGTGGGAGACTATGTTGGGGGGCATGGCTGGGGCTCCATCAGGGGCACCTGGGCCTCTCAGCCAGAATGTCCTGGGGTTTGGCCCCCATTTAGGGACGCCCCTACCTCCTCCCCTGATGGCTCCAGGCTCCTTCATCATATCCCTTTGCTCCTGCCCCACAGACCGGGAGAGGGGCCGGGCCCTGCTCTCCGCCAGGTCCGGGAGCCCCTCCAGCCAGCTGCCCTACGTGGACGAGCAGGTGCAGGCCTGGGAGAGCCGTCGGCCCCTGATTCAGGACCTGGCCCGGCGGCTGCTGACTGACGATGAGGTGCTGGCCGTCACCCGCCACTGCTCCCGGGTGAGCCTCCCGCGGGCCCCCAGCCCCAGCTCATGGTCACTCAGTCGCCCAGGCCCTCATTCATTCAGGCTACTGTCTGTTGACCAGTATCTGGGCTCAACACTGTGACGCCAGTGGTCACTAGAAGCAGAAGCCACCCCTGTCACATGCACACGTACTGAGCTCACAAGCAGAAAGGGGAGCTGGACACTAACCTAAACAGCCATAGTGACAACTCCTGTGAAGTGCTGGGAAGGGAAATAACATGATAAAGGAACCCAAGAGCACTCATTAGCTGTGGCCGTGGAGGGCCTCTCTAAGGAGGTGACACTCACGCTGAGGAGAGGAGTCAGGCAGGTGGTGAATTGGGCTACAGGAGTCCCTGCAGTCACCTGCCTCTGTTCTCCTCTAAGCCCCTGCCCATCCCCATGCCTCCTTCTGCTCCTGGGTCAGCCACCAGGCCGGGCACAGGGAAGTAATCCCTTGTCTCTTCCCCCACCTCACAGCCCAAACCTCTCAACACCTGCACTGCTATTCTCTGCTCCCTTCCACTTCAAACAGCCCAGAGGGCCCAGAGTGATACAGAGGTTAGATGCGAGGGATCTCTGTAGCCTGAATGTCGGGGGACTACAGAAGGCACATGTCACCCCTCCAGGAGGACTGGAAGGCCCTCTCAGGATCTAGGCTTCCCGCTGTCGCCAGAACCTTCAGGTTTCTGTGATGGGTTCCCTGTAGTGAATCGGGGAACTCGAGCCTGTGTCCAAAGTCTGTCTGTCCGAGGAGTTTCAGGAGATCGTTTGTGGATCCCCCATACCATCACCTGGGTCAGGGTGGGGCTGTGTGGTATGTCTGGGTGATGTGTGCATTTGTCTGTGGAAGACTGGACGGGTGTTGACTTAGCTGTGCGATTGTATCTGTGTGAGTGTGCATGTGTCTGGCTAAGGCACATGTCACCCGGAGACTGAGATGCGGTAATTCGTGCATCCCCTTACCAAGGCCTGGCTTACAGCAGGCCCCCCTGTGGTGGGGTGCATATTGGGGACAGCTAAGGGCCTTGGCTAAACTCAGTGACCTGCTCCTCTCTCAGCACTAAGTGGGTCTGGCTGTTGAACCAGCCTCTGTAAGCATGCAATCCTGGGATGTGGCCACTAGGTGGGCCTCTGTTCCTTCCAGCGGTTCTCAACCTGTGGCTCGCAACCCCTTTGGCGGTCGAACGACCCTTTCACAGGGGTCGCCTAAGACCATCCTGCATATCAGATATTTACATTACGATTCATAACAGTAGCAACATTACAGTTATGAAGTAGCAACGAAAATAATTTTATGGTTGGGTCACAACATGAGGAACTGTATTTAAAGGGCCAGAAGGTTGAGAACCATTGTAATCCCTAGCTTCTCTTACCCCACCCCAACTAGGATGCCTCTCACTGTGTCCCCACAGCACCTGGGGAGCTCCGAATACCACCCAACCCTGGCCCAAGCCCTACCCACACCAAGAGGAGATGGGACCCTCTGGGGCGGCCTGAGAGATGAGTAAAGCTCCCCTAGTGATTCTGATGTGTGTCCCTGAACCCCTTCTCTCTCCCCCTCTTAGCACCTCCTCACAGCCTCTAGGCCAGGCATTGTAAACCACCTCTCTGATCACTACACTCCCCAAGCCCCTGGTAACCTCTTTGAAAGAATGGAGTGCAAGTTCCTTGTTCTCACCTTCAAGGTCCTCCCTGATTTAACTCCCCAGCCCACTAACCCCAGCTTTCCCATAGCCACCACATCACCCCTGGTTCCCTCATGGCTTGGTACAGGTGATGGGTTGCACAACTTCAGAGGCACTACTCACACTGTGGTTACAGCCTGCGCAGCCTACAGTGGAGGCCCTTTATGTAACTCACGATCAGGTTAAGCTTCAATCTACCCCTTAGTCCACATCGCCCTTGGAGCACTTTTCTCCCAACACTCATGCTGATCCCTGAAGAGTCAGTGTAAATGCCACCGCTTCCATGAAGCCCCCTCGGACCACCTCCGCCTCTCCTCTGAGACTCCCTCTGTGAGTGGTTTGTAGTTCACTGCCCCTCGGTCCGGCTACACTGAGTCCCTGAGGATCTGGAACAGGATCTGTGTACCCTTTGGTACACACCCTCCGCTACACACCCTCCGCTACACAGCCTGGCACGCAGTGGGTGCTGAATGCAGGTGTGTGGACTTGAAGCTTGTGCACGTCCGTGACTATCTGGGGGTATATTGTCTACATATGTATGCGTGAGTCCCTGTAACTTTGTGTGTGGTTTAGAGCCACACACATCGTTCACCTTCTATGTATTTCCGGATGTGTATGAATGTCTCGCTCTGACCACCAGGGCATGCTGTTTCTCTGTGTCTCTGCCCATACAGGATGCTCTGTGTTTGTGTCCCCCGAATCAGTACGTGTCTCCCTTTCACCACCAGGGGGCGGTGTGTGTCCGTTAGGGTGGCTCCCCGTGTTCAGTGTGCCAGTTTGTCTGCGTAGGTGGGTGTGGTCGGTGACATCCGGGCAGTGCTAGGCCGAAGGGCCTCCTCCATCCCGAGTACTGAACTGGAGAGGCTTTCAGGAGGGCCACCCCGTCCCCAAGGTCCTTATTCCAGCCCTGGACAGAGGCTAGAATTTGTAGGTCTGTGTGCAGATAAATGACGGGCCCGCCAGGCCCTGGGCCCCTAGTGTTTGGCTCCAAGTCCTTCTGCTTGGAAGGGGGAGGTGGGGAGGAGAGTCCACTCACTGCACATCCTTTTCCCGCACAGCGTAGGCCGGAGCCAGACCTCTCGGGTTTCAGTCCCTCTTCGTACTTCCTCCTCTGTGTGGCGTCAGCAAAGCCCTTTTCTCTGAGCCTCAGTTTCTTCACCTGCAAACCAGGAGCAAATAACGTCACCTTTCAGGGTGGGTGACGGCTAAGTGAGAGACATGTGTAAAAGGCTTGGGAAAGTGCCTGCCCCACAGCTGTCCTCGCTATGACAGGTCTGTGATTGTTGCAGGGTTTCACCTAGTTACCAAGATGACACATCCAGCGGACAGCCCGGGGATGGGGAGAGCCCTTTCCAACACGGCCCCCCACACACACACACGCCCAGGCAGCACCTCTGGCCCAGCCGGGGAGTCCCTGCTGCTCTGTGACCTGAGGTGCCTGTCTCCGCAGTATGTGCACGAGGGCGGAGTGGAGGACCTGGTGAGGCCCCTGCTGGCCATTCTGGACAAGCCCGCCAAGCTGCTGCTGCTGCGGGACATCAGGTGGGGAGGGTTGTAGGAAGGGATTCCCGCAGGAGGGGGACCCCCGGTACCTTCCCCAACCGTCCCAGGGCCGATGCCCCACCCCCGGCACCTTCAGAACTGAGCCCTCGCCCACCCCATCGCGCCCCCTCCCAGGAGTGTGGTGGCCCCCACGGACCTGGGCCGCTTCGACAGCATGGTGATGCCTGTGGAGCTGGAGGCGTTTGAGGCCCTGAAGAGCCGGGCAGGTCAGCAGCTGGGGGGCAGGACTTGTGGACCCTGAACCCCAGGTGGGGAGGGGGGTGGCATATCCCAACGGAAAGGGGGCAGAGCCCTCTCAGCTGTGTCTATCCCGGAGCCTGTCAGCCTGTCCCTGCCGCTGACCTCTTCTCTCCGACCAGTGCGGCCTCCTGCTCTACGACCAACCCGGCAAGACACACCACCCAAGCGTCACCTCATCACCCCTGTGCCTGGTCAGTCAGAGTCCCAGGGCCGGGAGGGGGCACCCCCAGGGGGGACGGGGGAAAGGAGGGCAGGCCTTCTCCCGTCCCTGCCCCAGGGCCGGTGGGTGTTGTGGTTTCAGAGGTGTGTGGGGCTCCTGAAGGAAAGCCTCGTCCACCAGAACCGTTCCTGCCGCATCCGCTCACCACTATCATTTACCTAATAATTGGCTTTAACCCACTCACTTTTTAAATCATTCTGTGCAGTACCCTCCAAGAAATTACCAGTTTGGTGTGTGAGTCATGATTTTTCTTAGACACATTTAAAAAAAACATATAACTACTACAATAGAAAGTATTAAAGTGCTGTTACAAGGGAACACGGGCAGCGGCCCTCATTGCGGCGAAGGCGGCCGTAGGACCTGAGCAAACCCAGGCCTGGTCTCCTAGGCTTAGGAAGGCGCGCACTGGGATCTGGAAAGGTGGTCTGGGCTGACGAAGGGCAGCCTGACCTTGGCCGTCTTCCCCAGATAGCCGTGGAGGCTTCTACCTGCTGCCTGCGAACGGCCTGTCTGAGGAAGAAGAGGATGGGGAGCTGAGGGAGCGGCTGGGGGACCTCCAGGTCTCCCTGGGTACCTCTGCCTCCTGCCACCCTCATAAAGGGATCCCCCCTCTCCAAGACGTGCCAGTAGATGCCTTCGCCCCACGCAGAAGCACCTGCACACCCCTGCCCCAGCCACCCCCCGTTGCTCCCCGGCCCCCCAGACCTAACTGGCTACTGACAGAGCCCCTGACCCGAGAAGGCCCTCGCCAGAGCCAGAGCCAGGGCCAGGGCCAGGGCCAGGGCCCAGCCCAGAGCCGCAGCCGCAGCCGCAGCCGCAGCCGCAGCCGTGGCAAGTCCCCTGGACGCAGGCGTTCCCCATCCCCAGCGCCGATCCTCACCCCCAGCATGGCCAACGGGCGCTACCACAAGCATCGGAAGGCCAGGCCCCCTCTGCCACGACCTCTAGATGGGCAGGTAGCCAAGGCGAGAGGCAGCCAAGGGCCCAACGAGAATGGAACTGGCAGGACAGCTGAGCAGGCAGCCACGAAGGCTCCCAGCGGGGAGCTGAGGACAGTCACACTGTCCAAGATGAAACAGTCCTTGGGTGAGTCCCGGTGGGCCTGGGCCTGGGCCTGGCAGGGGCTCTTGGGTTTGGGTGAGGTTGGTGGGTTTCTTTTGGGGATGTGACTAGGGGCCTGGGCCTAGGAAAGGAACCTGGGTATTGGGGTGTAGTTGGGGAAATCTGTAGATGTGGGGGCTTTGAGATCTAGAGGAGTGAGTTGAGGATTGAGGAGTAACAGAATTGGAGTTTGGGAAAAGTTGGGGGCCCCAGGTTTGGGGATGAAGTCCTGGTTCTATCCTAGGAGCTCTGGGCTGTAGGTGGATGGCACACTCTTATCCTGTGTTTGTCACTCTCTCTAGGCATCAGCATCTCAGGGGGTATCGAGTCCAAGGTGCAGCCCATGGTGAAGATAGAAAAGATCTTCCCTGGAGGGGCCGCCTTCCTCAGTGGGGCCCTGCAGGTGGGTGAAGCCCAGCCCACTCCCTCAGTCCTGAGCTGATTCTGGCCTCTGGCCGGGGCAGGCTGGTTCATGCATATCTGCCAACCAGGCATGTTTAGACCAGGTCGTGGGAGGAGAGGGGTCAGGATGAGCTGGCCAAGGAAAAAATCTGTCCCCTCATGCCAGCCTGGGCCTGAGGGCGGCCCATCCTGTTCCACCCCTTGCCCCAAGGAACAAAGGGCCATTGTCTGTGCCCCACCCAGCCCCCAACAGCTCCAGGCACAAAAGTCCCATTGTCCATCCCCTCCACGCAGAAGGAGACTGTCATAGCTGGTGGAGGTGGAGGTGGAGGTTGGATGCTGGAGGAGGGGGTGACCTGATGAGCAGGGCTGTGGTCTCTCACTCCCATCCTAGGCTGGCTTCGAGCTGGTGGCAGTGGATGGAGAGAGTCTGGAGCAGGTGACGCACCAGCGCGCAGTAGATACCATCCGCCGGGCGTATCGAAACAAGGCTCGGGAGCCCATGGAGCTCGTGGTCAGGGTCCCCTGGCCTGACCCGCCACCCTTGCCCCCTGACTCATCAGCACCCAGCGATCAGCTCCTTTCTCCGGACCATTCCCCTGCCCGCTGACCCCTGGATGGTACACCCACTGGCTGCCAGAACTTCACAGGGCCCTTCCCAACAATATCCAGATCTCTCCCACTGACGCTCCCCCCCACCCCCCAGCCCAGTCCTCTCTACTCTCTACAACCTTCCCGACTCCAGATTCTAACCCGGCTCTCCCAACCTATCCCATGACTCTTCCCACTGACCCCAGATCCTCCCACTGACCCCAGATTCCTCCTGCTCTCCCAGACCTCGCCTACTGACCTTCTGACTCAGGAACCTCCCAGTCCTGCTCGCCTTGCCTACTCCCAAAGCTCCACACTGGTGGCTCAGATGTCACTGCTTTCTCCCTCCCCCAAGGCCCTGCCCTTTCCAGATAAACTTGGTGTCAAGGACAAGGTGCTACTGGGCAGCCTGTGTCACCTACTCACTGCTCCTAACCTCCCAGGATAGGAAGGTCGAGAAGCCCAAGGTCTGGAACTTGGGATCAGAGGGTACTTTCTCATGATGCCCCTTTGATCCTCCCAAGCACCGGGGGACACGGACTCTCCGAGGCAGCCCTCGAGCAGACATTGCATCCACCTCCCAGGAACAGGATGAAGTCTTTTCTCATTTCTCAAACCCAGAGAGACCATTTCATGTTGCAGTCCACTAGCCGCAGACTTTCTCCTGGATTTGTCCTTTCCCCATCTCCCTTTCTCCCCAGAGACCTCCACGGCGGGTAGGGGAATAGCCAGCAAATAAGAGAGACTGGGGGAGGGTCAAACAAGTTCCCATAATCTTTATCCAACACACTCACCTTTTTTTAAAAATCAAAAAACTTTTTACTTTTTTTCTTTGGGTTTGTACAGGAAATTTACAGTGTGAAAAATATACAAATGAAAACGAGGCCATACACCAGGACGCAGGGAGGGGCAACTTGGTCACAAACACAAATAAACAAGACATTTCGGAGTTCTTCCTTTGGTCTGACTATAGCCCCCTCACCACAGGTGACAGGCTGCAGGGCTGGAAGCTGGGGACCAGACCCCAGTCCCAGCCCTGTCCCCCCACACGGGCAGGGTAGGGCAGGCACAACTGGAGCAGCTGGCGCTGTCTGGCTCTCTCTGGCTTTGGCATGTGGAGACGAGAAAGCTCCTTCCTCTCCGCAGCCCCCTGGCTGGTTGGGCTGGTGAGCGTTTGGGGTGAATGGGGTTGGCAGAGTGGCACTGGCAACAGGTGGGAGTGAAACAGGTTGAGTGAGCAGGAGCCTCTGGGTGACAGTGAACACAGGGACCTCCGAGGGGTCTGATCTTGCTCATCTAAGTCATAGGGCAGCCCACAGGGCAGAGGCCCAGAGGCCTGGACCCCAAGGGACAAGTGGCTCTGGGGCCCTCAGTGGAACTGAGGCAGCTGTTCCCTTTCAGCAGAGCTCCCTGCAGAGCTGGGACCCCAAGGGCCCTAGATTTCAGTGGCAGTGATCTCCTCCAGGCAGATGCAGGGGGCTGGCTCCGCCAGGCCCAGCTCAGCGAGCTCCCGGGCCTCCAGCTCCAGGCTGAGCTGCTGCAGCCCCTGCTCCAGCTGCCGGTTCCGCCGGTACATCTGGATGTAGTTGTGCTGCAGCTGCTTCTGGTAGCGGATCACCTGCTCCTTCTCCGCCTGCCAGGCCAGCCGTTCCCCCTCGAAGCTGTCCCTCTGCTCCTCGCCGCGCCGCCGCTCCTGCTGCAGTTCGGCCCGCAGCCGCTCCACCTGGGCCCGCAGGCTGCCCCCGACCCCGGCTGCCACACGCTGTGCCTTGGCCTCATCACTCTCTGCCAGGAGGAATGGGTCAGCAGTGACAGGTGGCACAGGGGGTTCCCGGAGCCCAGCCGCCTCGGTGTCCAACTGCCCGGCTTTCTCCCGAAGCCGCTCAGCCTCCTGGCGGTGCCGCTGCAGCTCCTGGGAACAGGCCTCCAGCTCCAGCTCTCGTGCTCGGGCTGCCTCCTGGAGACCCCGCACCCAGCCCTCGCTGACCCGCAGTGCTGCCCGTGCCTCCCGCAGGGCCACCCGCAGGGCCACCAGCTCACTGCCCTTCTGCACCAGCTCTGCCTGAGACTCCTTCAGTTGTTGCTTCAGCAGGGAGATCTCGCCCGACTTCTGGCACACCTGGCGGTGGGAGGCAGGCAGGAAGGATGGTGAGAAGGGTTCTCCCTGGGGGTTAGGCCCTGACAGCATCCTGGACATTCTGGAGAGAAGGTCTGATCCTTATACCCATGTTACAGATGAAGACACTGAGGCAAGCCTAGCGACATGTTCAAGGTCATACAGTCAGCGGTTAAAGTGGATACAGGCCCAGATTTTTTTCCTTCCAAGTAGTGTCTTTAAACCGCTTTGGTTAAAACCATACACAAAGGAGTCATATTGACTTCAAATCTCAGCTCTGCTACAGACTGGGTATAATTTTGGGTTCCAGCCTTTCTGGACCTCAGTTTCTGCATCTCTAAAATAGGAATACTTACAGGACCCACCTCATAGGGCTGTTAATGAAGATTAGATGATATACAGTCTATGTAATGTGCTTTGAATAGTGCCTGGTGCATAGCAAGCCCTACATTCCTATTATTGGGTGGAAGGCAGTGGGTGGGAATGCCACTGGCTATGGGCACTAACTAGACCAGGCTAATGAGGAGGCCAAACATGGAGACACAAGGAGTCCCCTCCCCCAAAGGGGAAGTCAGAGGGGGATCCTCATCTCAGAGGTGAGGCACGGGAGGCCCTGTAGGGGTGGCACGGGAGACCCTGTAGGGGTGGCAGGCTCCTGCGGTGTCCCTGAGCCCCTTTCTTGGGGTCGTTCCTGCAGGACCCCGCTCCTTCCCCCCTGGTCTGACCCACCTCCCACTTGGTCTCCTCGAGCCGGGGCCCGAGCTCCCGCTGCTCTCGCTCGAAGGTAGCGCAGCGCCGCTCCAGCTGTTCCCGTTCCTGCAGCAGCTGTGCAAAGTCATCCTGCAGCTGCCGCTTCTCCTGCTGCAGCTGGAACACCTGCAGCTGCAGCAGCTGCTGAGCTCGCTGGGCCCGCTGGGCCTGGGCCGCCCCGTCCTCTCGCAGGGCCTCGCGCTCCCGCTGCCAGTGCCGCTGCCGATCCTCATACACCTGTGGGCGAGAAGGCACGCCTGGGTCCCCGCAGCTCCCCCAAACTTCGAGCCCTAGCTGCCCCCAATCACTGACTGCTCTGGTGGCCTACTGGGGCTTCAGGCGGCTAGATTACACTGAACGATGGTAACAATATGACCGCAGTGACAAGTACTTTATGGCAATAAAAACAACAACAGCAAGCACTTATGTAGCACTTAAGTGCCGGGCATTACCCTAAACACTTTACTCCCTTTGCCTTACTCATAACTCAGAGAATAAAAATACCCCCATTCATAGATGAGGAGACTGAGGCTTAGGACTCATAGGTAAATGGTAGGGCTGGGTTTGAATCCTCACCCTCTACAGTTTGGCCAGACAATGGGGTGGGAATGGGGTCACAAGTGCAACGGCCCACCACTTGCCCCCACCCTGAAATGAACGGAAATGCTCCTTGGATTCCCAGCACCTCTGGACGTCCTGCCACGCCACCCCCATTATCACCACTGACGACACCTGGCACATGGTCACCTCACTCTCATCCAGACTGTCCCGCAGCTGCTGCAGCTCTGCTTCACGGTCACGGAGCTTCCCTTCCAGGGCACAGTGCAGCAGGGCCTCGTCCGAAGGGGGCGGAGGGGGTGGGGGCGGTGGTGGGGAGCGCTCCCCACAGGAGCTGCTGTCAGGGGAGGCCCGGGGACCGCTGCCCAAGAGGCCTCCAGCCGTGCGGCCCCCCAGGGAGCCTGTGCTCTTGCTGGAGGAAGATCGGCCACTGTCCGAGTGGGAGGGCCCAGTAGGGGCTCCTCGGGCTGGCCCTGGCAGTACGCCTCGCCCAGGGCCATGGGAGGGCAGGTGCCCGCCTGGGGAGCTGGTGACTGGCTCAGCACCCCCAGTGCTGTAAGTGGGTAGGCTGGACAGTGAGTTTCGGCCGGAGTCGGACAGCGTCCCTGATGGGCAGCCACTGGCCCAGCCACTCAGTGCCAAAGGTTTGTCAGCAGCTGAGGAGGAGGAGGAAGAGGAGGAGGAGGCAGCGCCCCCAAACAGCTGTGTTAGGCTGCCCTGGCTCCCAGACAGTCCGGTGGCCCGAGGACCCAGGAAGCTGGGGAGAGACGGCGCCCCTCGAGGTTTGGGCAGGACTGGCTTGAAGGCTGTTGGGCGGATCAGGATTTTCTCCATGTTCTGAAATGAGGTGCCATGAGACACTGGGGATGAGCTACTCAATTCTTTCAAAGCCCTTGTCACACTTCCTGTCTTCCCATCTGGGGTCCCCCATCCCCATATATTAATAATTGCTACCACTGAGCGCCTCCCGCACGTCAGCTTTATGCCAAGTAATTTAAAAGGTTCACCTCTAGTCATTACAGAATCCACACGAGTAAAATAGTATCACTATCCCCATATTACAGGTGAGAAAATGGAGGTGGAGCAGAGTTAAAGGTTTGCTCGAAGTCAAACACACTGTGTTGAACCACAGCAGCAATGTCAAACAGCGAACATGTATTGAGTCCATAGCATATGTCAGGCACTAGGCTAGCACTTTACATACAGTATTTAATTTTCACAACAAACTCATTAGAGCTGACCTATCACCTCCATGTCACATTATGGAAACAGGCTCAGGACAGTTAAGTGACTTCCTTGAGGTAATACAGCCAGAATGAGGCAGAGCTGGGATTAGAACTCTGGTCTGGCGAGTCTGGAGCCCACACTCTTACACAGATCTCCAAGTCCCTCCAGCTTCTCCAGGGGGCTCCTGATCATACCCAGGCCCTAAAGGAAGGCTGGTCCTCACCTTCTCCAGCTTCCCGGAGACAGGAATGAGTTTTGGTGGGGGGCCACGGAGGTGGGCATTGCGTGCCCGCTGCTCTCGGGCATCCTCGATGTCACTGCTGGGGGTGGACGGTGACTCTGTCCGGAAGTCCTCGTTGATGTAGGTGAAGGTAGTGCCAGGAACGGTCTTCCTGGGGGGCACAGCTGGGCACAGTGGCTCCTGTGCATCATAGCCACCCCGCAGCAGTCCATCCTGCTGGCGGAAGAAGGGGGGCCCAGGGGGGCCGTGGTGGCGGGAAGGAGCTGGCCCCCCTGGGCAGGGCCGGCCTGAGATGAGGCTGCTCACACTGCCCATGGCTGGAACTTGTGGGGTCGTGGTGGCCTCAGGAGCGGGCTCCAGTGGCACCGGCAGAGTCTGCACAATGGCCATGGTGGCAGAGCCTCTGGCCTGGCCGTGGGCCTCCAGGGGAACCTGCAAGCAGGGCGGCAGTGTCAGAGTCCCTCCACCTCGAGCCCCCTCTCCATGAAAGGTTCCATGTTCCTCTTCTGAGCCCGATCTCAGATTGAACAGCCCCTAGATGTCAATAACGTTAGCTACTTCATGCCCCAAGGAGCCCCCTCCGAGCACTGGCATGAACCTTGGTTCTCCCTGCACCCAGACCACTGCCCAGCTTGGCTGTGAACAGGGCCGAGGACTGAGTCTACTGAGCAGGGATGATGAGGAGAGGGGAGGCCTAGTGGTTCTGCAGGGCCCAGCCCAAACTGCATCCCCCACAGAGGCCAGGGCTCAAGTTAGTTAGGCTGTTGGGCGGATCGAGTCCCCTGGGACAGGTGGCCTCATTAGAGGGCAGTTTGGGCAGAGGTAACCTCAGGGACCAAGGCAGCAACTCAGACGGTAATTAGGGAACAAAGAGCCAAGGCCAGGCAGCGCCAGCCTCCCCCAGCTGGGCCTCAGTTTCTCCCAGACACAGAGGCGGCAAGGGTGAAGCTGGCCAAACAAGAAACTCAGAGCTCGTAGGGAGCCCACAGGTGCTCTCTGGGGTCTCCTGACTCCAGGCAGGTTCATGCTTGTTGCCATGACAACTTCTAGCCTCACCATATCCAATCAGTTGGGCCTAAAGAAATCTTCACAGGCCTGCTGCCAGCTTCTATGAAACCTCCCAGCTTTAGGTGGTCCTCAGTGTGATCCCAAAGGGATGAGGGTAGAAGCCCTACCATCCCCTCTGGCAGCTGCTTCAAGATCTCACTTCCCTGGAGCCCAGGGAGGAGGGCTCCTCCTCCCACACCCTCCTCCTTCCTGGAAGGGGACAGTCAGCCTCCACCCGGAACTCCCTCCATCCTGAGGACGAAGACCAGGACTCAGGCATCTGCTGAAGTCATCACGCAGAGCGGCGGCCAAGAGGTGGACAGAGAACTCGTAGGAGCAGGAGTGTGTGCTTGTGTTTGTGTGTGTGGGGCTGGATGCACAGCATGAAAACAGCACTGTGTACATGAAAAGGTGTGTGAAAGCATCATGAATGAGTGTGTGTGGATAAATAATGGGTAGGTAGATACATCCATACATACACGAGTATGTGTGAATTCATATGGGTGTATTTTACAAGAGTAGGTATGTGTGTAAATGGGGGGGGCCACTCTTAGAAAGTATGTGAAAGTTACAAATGCATACATAATAAGCGAATTTGTGGCATATGCGTGAGTACATGAGAGAATATGCTTGGACAGATGTCCACTCATATATATACCCGAGTTTATATGTAAACTCACATTATTTTACACAAGTGTGTGAACAGGAAAGTGAATGTGTGTGTGTACAAAGGAGTGTGTGTGTGAAGAGGAGCATGTGTGAGAGAGGCTGGGGGCCTGGGTGGCATGCCGGCTGGGCCAACTGGGTGAGTGGGAGCTTGATTTTTGTCACTCACTGGAATGTGAGAGAGGAGAGATTAGCTGACTCCTGTGCGTGATCTGCTACTTGTATTCCATTAAGTCCACCCCCACCTCCCGACTCCAGGCAAAGACCCTGAGACCCTGGAAGATGTCCAGGCTGAGGCAGGAGGAGCCGGGAGCTGGGCTGGGGGTGAGCACTGTCTACCACACAAGGGCAGCCCCGAGCAAAGTGAATGGAATACCCTCGCCGAGGGCTCCAGAGCAGGAGAAAACAGTGGGGAAGAGGCTTCTTAGAGGGCAGTAGGGGCCGGCACCTCTGCATTTCCCCACTTCAGTGAGCACGAGAAAGTGCAAACCGAGGGGAGGAGACTCAGAGACAGGGACCCGAAAGGCAGGAGACAAAGACTCAGAGGCCCCAGGGTGTCAGGTAGACGAGGAGGCAGACAGACCCCACGGAGCCAGGGGCCCCTAAATCCAGAAGAGACATAAAGTTCGGCCCTGCGAACCAGACACCCACGGAGCTGGAGCCAGAGCCAGGCGTCTGGAAAGCCAGGCCCGGCCAGCCAGGCTCCCGCTCTTGGAGCCTCGGAGAGAAGGAGGGGCAAGTCGAGGCTCCATTTTGAGAAACGCGTCTCGGGCTGTGGGGATGGGAACCCCCCCTCTCCCCAGCACTCCTGAAGGGACCCCTGGGGCACAGCGGCCCGCCTCAGTGGGCCGGGGGAGCAGAGGGCGGCGCTCAGCCCCGGCCCCGGAGGGTCTAGCCGAGTCTGCGGGCCCACGGGGCCGTTTCGGGTGGAAGAGTTGGGGAAAGTCTCCCGCACCAAATCCCGGGGAGCAGCCAAGCGGACGCGCCGGGGATCACGAGTTCCCATTCTGCAACGAGAAGCCGGGAGCCCCCTTCCCCGCTCAGAGCCCCCCCACCGCCTCCGCTTCCATAAAGTGGGGGCCGCTGTGCAACGCCCCCTTCCCACCGGCCCGCCGCCACGCAGAAGTTGGGGCGCCCCCAGATCGCCTTCCCGCCTCGGCCCCCCTCACCTCCACCGCTCAGCTCCATGCTCAGCCCCGGGCCGCCCCCCGCGCTCCTCCGGCGCCGCCCGCCCGGCTTCACCCGCGCGCGGCCACTCGCCGCCGCCGCCGCCGCCGCCGCCGGGCCAGACCCGCCCCGCCTCCGCGGCGCCCCCTGCGGGGCCACCCCCACCCGCCCGGAGGGGGCGGTGCAGCGCGGGGGAGGGGTCCCAGAGGCGCCCCCGCCCCCGGGGCGCGGCTACGCGCTAGCACCGCGCGTCACGCGTGCCCGGGCGCACGCGGGGGCCGCAAAGCCGGTCTCCCTCTCCGCCAGGCCGGGTGGCGGTGTATCTGACGGCTCGATCGGCTTCAGACTCGACGGCGGCGGGTCGCCCTCCACCTCCACCCCGACCGCGGGGCCAGCGGCAGCTGGTCATTGTTCCAGCACAAAGGGCCCGGAGCCGCGGCGGCCGCCCTGCCCCCTCCGCTCCTGAGTGAAGGCGTTCCCCTCGGCCCCCCCAGACACACTCTCCGACTTCAGAGGCCAGAGGGGGAGGCTGAGGGTCAGCTGCCGCCCGCTTTCTACAGCGGCCGGGGTCCCGCACCCCAGCGCGAGCCGGGGTCCGAGGCTCTGTGGGTGCTGCCCCACCCCCAGCGGCCAGGAGGCCGCACACTTGGCTTTGCGGAGGCGGCGCCACCTGGTGGCAGCTTCGGAAAACACACCCCGTGATCCCGCCCCGGACCTCGGCGTGGCCCCTACCGACTCCACGCACCGCACCCTCTCCGCCTTGAGCCCAGGCCTGCCCCGGGGCGGCTCTGTGCTCTCCAGCCTTCTCTCGGAGTCATCTGCTAGGAGAAGGGTCACTGCTCGGAGAGGTAGCCCCTGGCCCTCCAACAATCACTGGGGTTAATCACGGGTCCAAACCCACACCAACCTCACAACCATGCCGCTGTCTTCTCGGGGTCACCAATATTCTCAACCTCTGGCAAAGTACACAACCTTCCCCACCTTCAGTTTCACACAGCCACAAATCAGAGCCCATCCATCTCCTGGTGCCACGTTCCGACTTTCCATAACCTTTCAGACCGACTCACACAGAGACACACACTCGGGCCGAGTCCCACAGCTACTTGTGCCCAGGCTTTCGCAACTCGCAGTCCTTGCATCCAGTCACAATCTTGAACACACTTCCTCTCCTGAGCATCTTCCACACATTGACGGCCTTATTCACAGTCACAACTTCTTACACGTGTACATTTCTCAAACATTCGGCCACACATACTTTCCTGTAGGGGTCTCTGTGACTGGGCAGGTCAGCTGATGCCAGCATCCCTGGGCAAGGACAGCCTCCTGCCCCCAAGCCCCCACCCTCCACCACCGCCAGGGCCAGGCCTGCCAGAGCTCCTCTGCCCCAGGAAGGAGCATCTTGCCCCCACCCTCCCCTTCCAGGCCACAGACCTGGCCGACGCTCAGCTCTATTTTTAGCTCTATTAGAAAGGGTTGTTTTTCTTTCTTTTTCCCTGGAAAGGGAAACATAGCCCAGCCACCCTCAGGCTCACCCCAGATCCTCAGCCTCACAAGAACAGACGGGAGCTCCTCTCTCCAGTAGAGACCCCCTCCTCCGGTCTTGCCCAGATCCCAGCCTCCTGGGGCACCCGGAGCCGCCTCCCCTTTCTGGCAGCTTGCCCAGAAGTTCCAGCCGCAGCTGGGCTCCGCGTGTGCGTAGGGGCGGGGGGTGGGGCAAGGAGGGAGGCTGGTAGCCTCTGCCCGCTCCCCAATGGGGGCGGAGGACTCGTTCTCCCCCTACCGGAGGGGTACAGGCCACTCCAGTACTGAGGGGAGGATTATGCTCCCGCATTCTTTGGGGGAGGGGGACTCCCACTCTTACAGGAGTGGGTTTTCTGCTTCTACCTTGAGCGGGGGAAGCTCCCAGTTCTGCAAGGAGGGGTCTCAGGAGGAAGGGAACCGACGGGTGTTCAGCCAGCTGCTACCCAGGCTGGAGGTGTGGGACGGGAAAGGGGGGCAGGTTGCTGTCCTCTGCCACAAGAATAGTGCCCACCTCCCATACCTTCAGGGATGAATGCTCCATGAATGTGCTCGCGAGCAGGAAGGCAGGAGCCCAGGTAACCCCACCCCAGTCCGTCCCCGTTCTCCTGCGCTACCCCGACTCCAGGGGGCATTATGCTCCGGTTTCTGGAGCGGGGTTTATCACCTTTCCAGGCGAAGAGTGGAAAACTCGCCCTGGCCTGGGGAGGGCGTCCTCGCTCTGTTTCTTGCCGGGGTTTGGGGAGCACAGCCCACACGTCCTAAGGGATCACGTGCTCACTGCCTGTTTACGTCTTCGTCTTCACCTGCAGGCCTCGGGGAAGCAGGAACCGTGTGCGTGTTCCACGCGGCCCACCCCCTTCCGTGACCGGTCGGCCCTTTCCTCCCACCGCCGTCAGTTGTCAATTACGCGACAGCAGAGGTCCCCGTCCGCCGGTCCGTGCGGCCGGTAGCGCTGCTCCAAGGACTGCGAGAGTAACCCCCGGGCGCGTCCTTTCCCGAGTGCACGTGTGTTCGTGTGTCCCAAGTGCGTGCAGGGCTTTCCGTGTCGGTTTCCTGTTCAGACACTTCGCCTGCGCCCTGGCGTGGGGAACCCCCCTCGTCATCCCAACCCCCAGCTTCGCCAGACGGGAAAGTTTGCTCTGGAGCCGCGATGTGTGGGAGGCGCGAGTTCCCACACCCTTGCGGCCCCGCCACTCACCCAATGCCACCTGCGCCGCCGCTCCAGCTCCTGCCCGGCTCCTGCTCCTGCGCGGGCACCTTCTCGCTGCAGATTCGCCGGCTTCCAAGCCCGCTCCGGGCTCCGGGCGCCCGCCAGGTCCGGCCTGGTGGAGCGGGGCGGGGCCGCTGAGGCCGCGCCCCCGACCCAAGGAAGGGAGTGGTCTGCCCGGCACCCCCTCAACAGCCAAGACAGAACCAGCCCAGCAGTAGCTCGGAGGTGGCCCAAGGCTGCCCTCTGGCTTCACAACTTACTGGATTTGGCTTTAGACCTGGGGAAGGGGCGAGTAGCACGTGATTGAGAGCTAAGCTACCTACTTGGCCTTCCGAACCAAGATGGCTTTAGGGCTTTCCTGCCACCAATCCCTGCTCTGTCAAACCTGGTCCACTCTCGGCCCACTCCCCAGACACGGGGAAAACCCCTGGGAAGCAGACAAAGAAGGCTCGGGTTACACCAAGACAGACCCGCCTCTCCTCCCCCTCCCCCTGCAGCTTGGGTTGGGGCTGCCTAAGCAGAACCAGCACCTAGTTCGCCTTTGGAGTAGGTGTCTGCCCAGGTGAGCAAGTCTGCTAGTTCTGGTTCCTTAAAGAGCGCAGCCTAGCTTCCCTTAGACTCATAAAGTTCCACCCACGGGCACAAACAGGAAATTGGCCTGTATTTCAGGGAGGCACCTAGGGCTCCCTCCCTCCATGGCACCTAAGGCAGCCTGTGGCAAGGCAGACTGTGGTGTCTGCAGGTATCTGGGCCATATTTGTAGCCTTAGTACTTGGACGGCAAGAATCCGGGGAGTGTAGTCCCTTCTCAAACCCATCCACATAAAGAAGCTGCTGGAGGACCAAAACAGCCCCTCACAGCCACGGCTGATCCTGAAGCTGAAGAAAGGGCTGCAGGTCCCCTGGACCCTGCTTGGCCAGGCCCTTCCTGAGCTCTCTGGGCGACTCTTAACATCCACGGACACAGGCAGAGTACTGCGCCTCAGTCCACTTTGGCTGGGTACAGGGACAGAGGCTCCCAGGGCCCCTCCCACTGCTTTCTAGGCTCCAAGCACCCCTGAACACACTGTGGGCTCGCCTTCATGTCAACAGTCTGACAGTTGTGAAATGCAGTGCGTTTGTATAGTGTGGGGTTAGGGGAGCATTAGCTTCCCCCTCCCCCATCATTCTGGTTTGTGCTGTGTAGGGGTGTCTGCTAGGAGTGTGGGGCAAGACACACAAGTCCTCTAATCTCAATGTACAGAGATCTCACAAAGTTACCTCAACGGAAACCCCTCAAGGATTTCCTGAGAACACGTCAGGCGTTCTAGGGAGACCAGAATGTCCTCATAGGCAGGACTGACCTGGTGGCGTACGTCTGGAAGGCATGGCTCACACTCAGTGTTGCAGACCTTGGATGAGGTCTAGACCAGCCAGCGGCTGGGAATGATTACCGCAGGATTAGGAGGCCTGGCTCCAGCCAGTCTGGGAGAGACCCTCAAGAAGGGAGGCCCTGGAGGAGCGCTCTCCTCCCTTCCCCCTGGTGCTTCCCCCACAGAAAACAGCTTTGCTCTGTGTGTTTCAGGAGACAATTGTAGCCATAGTTCTCACACATAAGACCAGAAATCCCAGCCCCTTCTACCGGGTTCCAGAAGCCCCTTCTTGGGTTGACAGGGAGACCTTGATAAGGCAGCTCTGCTTCAGAGAGGGGACCAATCTCCCAACCTTACAAAAGGATTCTCTCCCCCCAGGCCCCTCAGAACATTCTCACCACACTTGCTGGCAAATCTAAAGGGAAACTGGGACTTTAGGATATCAGAGGAAATGAGATGCAGGTGTCATCATTTAGGAATATTTCTAACAGGGCCTCTCATAGTTTTCCATCTCCTTGTTAAAAATGAGGAATCCGCCCTAACCAGTTTGTCTCAATGGATAGAGCGTCGACCTGCGGACTCAAGGGTCCCAGGTTCGATTCCGGTGAAGGGCATGTGCCTTGGTAGCGGGCACATCCCCAGTGAGGAATGTGCAGAAGGCAGCTGATCGATGTTTCTCTCTCATCAATGTTTCTAACTCTCTATCCCTCTCCCTTCCTCTCTGTAAGAAATCAATAAAATATATTAAAAAAAAAAAAAAGAGGAATCCTAGCCCTAACTGGTTTGGCTCAGTGGATAGAGTGTCGGCCTGCGGACTGAAGGGTCCCAGGTTTGATTCCGATCAAGGCGTGTACCTTGGTTGAGGGCTCATCCCCAGTAGAGGGTGTGTAGGAGGCAGCTGATCGATGTTTCTCTCTCATCGATGTTTCTAACTCTATCCCTCTCCCTTCCTCTCTCTAAAAAATCAATTAAAAAATATACATATATTTTTAAAATGAGAAATCCTATACCTCTCCTTGAACTTTTAGAGTTAGAAATGTCTGTGTGTGTATACTGGAGAGAAGGGCCAAGTTTCTGCTTTTTCAAACAAGACCCCTGTGTTCCAACACACACTAACATAAGAGAAACACTAAGGAGGGTGAAAATGGATGGGGGCCACTAAGAATATGCTGAGCCTGAGTCCACACTGAGAGATCAGGGAGCGGCTCGTATCACAGAGACAGCAGGTCGGGCTGAGCCTAGGCATGTGGTTGGGTGACCCACACCTCTGAGAGGGATATGAAGATCCTCAGGGAAAACAGGGATAAAGAGGCACCATCCTGTCTTCCCCAGGCCAAGAAGAGGTGCAAAGGAGTGTGTGTGTGAAAGCCCTTTAATGCTTTTGCTTCCTTGGGAGCACTCAGCTCAGGAGAGGACCCATCCACTCCCAATTCAAAGTGAGAAAATTCAGTTGACTAGGGAGACACCTAGTGGACAAATAAGAAGCAGCACAGAAACAAAGGCAATGAGAAAAAAATATTTTTTTTTCCAATAAAACTGGGAAAGGTTCTACAAAAAGTTATGCCCACATCCACTCAAGTGGTCAGAGGCAGCATTCCATACAATGTGTCCAGGTGGCAGGCACTCTGGGCTCACAGCTTCCTTCCAGGCCCTCTGGCCAAGCTTCCACCTTCACCTAGTCAAGGGCCTAGGACCCGATAGTAAGCACCACCACATAGCAGGCTCGAGTGGCGAGGAGGAGCTTGGTACTCACCATGTCACCCTCAGGCTCCGAAAGCCTGGAGTGGAATTTTGGCAAGAAGCCTCCTATTCTCCAGGTTCAGGGGGCCTGACTTCACTGCTTTGAACTCAACCTGCTCATTCCCACCTGAGGGCCTCTATATTTACTTTTCCTTCCTCCTGGATCCCTTTCTCCAGATGTCCACATGGCTCAACACTAGTTCTTTAGGCCCCAGCTCAAAGGTCTTCTGTTCAGAGACACCTTTTCAGACCGTAATCTAAAGTAGCCTGTATGCACCATCACATTATTATTTTTTTTCAGATCGCATTGTTCACTCCCCAAAATTATGTTTTGTGTTTATTTGCCCATTAACTTAACTTGTCCTCTCACCAGACTGCACTTTCAGTGGAAGCAGGGACTTCCTCTGTCTTGTCAGTGTATTCCCAGGATCTAGAACAAAGCCTGGCACACAGTAGTTCCTCAAGTATCTGCTAAACTGAATCCCCACTAGGGGACCCTGCCCTAGGCCAGGCCTCTCACACTGAGAAGGGCCCATAGCTTAGGACCACAGGACAGAGGCAGTCCTAGCAGAGGGCCAAGAAAGCGTCTAGGCCCCAACCTGTCCTGTCAGGCTCATTCCAGTGTCCTGCTTGTACCTCCTTCACCTTGGAAGTTTGGAGGGATCTGGCTGGTTGGGGGCCTCACCCGAGCAAGTCTCAGCGTTCTGGGGCACAGTTCCCTTTTTACCAGAAGAGGACTTTTTGGCCACTAGGCCATTGTCATCCTTGATCTTCTTGAGCCGGGCCTTGCTCTTTGGTGGAATGGAGAAGGTGAGGGAGCTCTTGTTGAACTCAAGTGGGAAGACACCTACATCTCCATCGAAACGGTTCTTGGACACCTGCAGGTATCGTTTCCCTGGCCCAGTTACCAGCTTCCTGTCCTGCAGGATCAGAACATTGTCCGCCTCCTGGCTTGCCTGAGGGACAGAGAGCAGAGGATGAAGGAGCAGTAAGAAGACATATGAGAGAAGCAGAAAGCAAGGTTGAGCATGTAGCGAGAAGTGGCAAGAATGGGGAAAGGAAAAAGTACTTTCCCTCTTCATCAAAGCTTTTTGAACTACTGACCATGATGCTGGAGCCACTCGAGTTTTTCAGTTCCTTAGCAATCTTGTTACCATCCCCAGATTTTGTACCTGCTATTCCCTCTGCTTGTAACACTTCTCCTGCACAGCTCATCACCCCACTCAACCCGTTTCTTAAATGTGTAAATGTGACACTTCATCAGAGAGACCATTCTTAATCCCCATAAATAAAGAAGGCACCACCATCGTCCCACGGCCGTGTTATTTTCTCCAGCTCCATGTTTGCTTCATGGCAGCACATGGTCTGTGCTCCTCACCCTGTGTTCCCTGTGCCAGGCCAGGCCGGGCATGTAATAGGCATTCAGTGTACCTCAGAACTCCAGGACTGGGCTGGTTCTGCTGCCCAGAAGGCCCTTCCATTTAGTTATTAAACTATTAGCCAAAAGTCAACAAAATCTTTACTGACACCTCCTCTAGGAAGTTTCCCCAGATACCCCCAGGATGACTCAGATGTCTTTTCTCTTTGTTCCTCAAATACGTGTGCTACCTATCACAGCTTTTATCATACTGAGTTGTAATCACTGTCCCACTGTTTTCCCCACCAGATGATGTGAGCTCCTGGAGGGGAAGGAGAGGAAAGGACCAAGAGTTATTTGCCTTTATGTCCCTCATGTCATGGCCCCAGCTGCCTCTTCCAGATGAAGTCAAGATGAAGGCTTACTGAGGACTGTGCCTGGTCACACCTGCCCCTCCACTTTCCAAAGCTTGGGCTCCTCTAAAGGTCACTTACTTTGGCTGAACCAAAGATGGATGCTGTCTGCAGTTCCTTATCATCATCCTCCTTTCGGGGATGAATGACCAGTGTCACATGGCAGCTACTGTCTGTTGCAAACTTCCGAAAAGCCCCAACAATGTGGTCTTGAGCTGCAATCCTGCACCCGCCCCAAAAAAGCAAAGAGGTTATCAGATATCGACAGGACAAGAATATACACATACTCTTGATTCATTCCCATCTCCACAAAGCACCACAACCCCACTCTACTTTTCTTTACCCAAGGACTCACACTTAGGTCTCTGTCCATACTTCCTGATGCCGCACCCCACACCTCATAAAGACATGGAGAGGGGCATGTCTGTACATGTGTCAGAAAACAAAAGAGCACAGTGTGTGTGCCTAGGGGCCAGCTGCCTGGGAAGACATGTGTGTTCAAGTGGGTTCCAGATAGACAAAAGGATGTCACCTGTCTGTGGACAGCTGCTCGTGACCCATCATGAACTGCAGATTGTCGATGACCACATGACAAATGTCATAGACATAGACCGCATGCTGCATGGTGTCTATTACAGTCCTGGGAAGAAGAGGAGGCAATGAATTCACGAGTCAGTTATAAGCAGTCTCCCATCCAACCCAGGCAGAAAGCCATCATTCTGAAAACCCCAGGGTCTGTTCTGCCCTCCCATTCCTGGAAAACCCCAGGCCTGGGAATCTTACCTGATGCTCTGTTGCCCATGGAAAGTCATAAAATAGAGGGGCAGGTCCTCGAAGCGGTCAGCCCACTCATCGTATTTGTCCAGTTGCTCTTCCAGCCGCCCCAAAGCGAACTGTGTTAGCATGATCCGAGCTAATCTCACGTTGCTGATCTCAAAGCTACCCCACAGCGTGTTCACACCCTGGGTACATAAATCTAGGGCATACTCACTGATGAATGTTGTCTTCCCACTGCCTGTTGGCCCTGCAGGGGGGGTTGAACACAGACCTGGGTGAGGGAGGGAAATCCTACCCTTGAAACCAAGACATGGAGCAGGGCCTCAAAGTTGGGAGGAAAAGCCTCCTCAGCGTTTACAGTCCAAACCCACATGTCACCTGATCCTCTGCCACCACCCAAGCAGTGATTTCCCAAAGGGTAACCTGTGAAGACTGTCAGCTCGCCCTTCCGATGTCCCTTCAAGAGACGATTGAGGTCTGGGAATCGGCTCCAGCGAACGCCAGCTACCTGCTCCACATTGGACAGTTCTCCTAAAACCTCCTCGCGAAGCTGCCGGAAAGACACAATAGACTTGTGCCAAGCGGGCAGGGCAGAACGCAGAATTCGAGAAAGATTTAAGCCTCGGTTTAGGGCCTCCAGGGGACGGGGATGCTGGTCCCCAGGCCGCACCAAGGAGCATCGCTTGGGGTTCAGTTTTCGGGCAAACAACTTGGCAGCTTCCCAGGACCGAAGGTCATCCCCAAGCCAGAGCACGATGCGTCGGAACTGTTCGAGGTAAGGGAGTAAGGCAGGGGGCAAGCAGGTTGTGCCTCGGGGAAGGGCAAGAGTGGGCAGCCCTGTGGACTGGTTTAAGGCCAGGCAGTCCAGCTCCCGACTCGTCAGTACCACCTCCACATCTCGACGACCGATCAGCGGTAATCCAAACAGATTGTGGTAGGCACCCGGCCGAGGAACGGTGGTCTCCACATAGTGCACGCCATCCCCTTGGCCTTCAGCCGCGAGGAGCTTTAGGCCTCGTAACCCCAAACCTCCAGGGGAGAACCAAGGGAAGACAAGGCTCCGAGCAGGCCGCAGGTACCGCACACTGAAACGCCCGAGTGTGTCGTCTGTCACTTTGCTAAGGCCAAACATCACCCGAGCCAGCTGCGCCTCCTCCAGCTCGGGCAGCTCCCAGAGAGGCACTGCTCGGTCCCAGATCCTGCGGATCTCCTCGCTGTCCTCAGCTCCTGGGCCTTCGCTAAGCAGGACTCCCTCTCTGTCTCCATCCCCGCGCCCTTCCACGCTGGCCTGGAAGTCTTCCCAGCTTCCCTCCGCCAGGCTGCTCATGCAGAGAAAGCGGCCCGTGGTCTTGTTAATGAAGAGGCTGAAGGAGGTGGCAGCACCAGTCTGGCCCTTGAGCTGCGAGGCTCCCAGGAAGGGGCTCGGTGCCCGCAGGCAGCTGTGGCCATCCTGGAAGGGGATCCCGTGCGCCCGCAAATACTGGCGGATTTCCGTGGCAGTCACAGGCAACACGGGTCCCTCCGGGGCTGGGAGGGCCTCCTTCCTGTACCGTCTTCGAGGAGGGCCCGGGACCAAGCTTCGGGGCAGGCCCCTCCAGCCCACCCACTTCCCGCGCAGGGACAGCAGGAGGCGGAGGGGGGACACGCTTCGGAGAAGGACCCACATTCCTAGGAGGGATGCCCCTACTTCAAATGCCTGAGGTGCCGGTGCAGGTGCCTTCCGCAATCAGACCCGAGCGAGGCTCCCGCAGCGCTCCTAAGAGCTTCCTCCCGGAGGCTGCTCCCCTTCTTCCAACTTCTCTCCCACAAACAGCGCTCCGACTCCTCCTCGGCCGTCTACATCGCTTCTTCCACCCCCGGCCATCCGCACGGTGCTTCCCCGTCTCGACCCCTGTCCGGCTCCTTCACAGTTTCTCCCATCGCAGCGCCTCGCCGACTACGGCTCCTCCAAGGCCACTCTCCATCGCCTCTCCCTCCGCAGTCTCGGCGCCGTCCTCCGCTCCGCGGCCCCTCGGCCCCGGATCCCACGCAGGGGCTCTCTTCGCGGCTCCTTCCCCGGAGGGAACGACACGCCCGGAGCTCCACAGCGCGGCTCCCGCTCCTCTCCGCGCCCCGCTGCCCCCGCACGCGCGTCTTCCCTCCGGTTCGCCCGCGGGGTCTCCGCCGCTCCGACCCCGGCCCCGCGTCACCGCTCTCGCCTCATGACTTTCGCTCGCAACGTGGGTCACTCGCTCGCACGCGCCACACGCCAGGACCTCGGAATCAAAACTCCCCGGGGCGCGCGACCCCGGAACCGGAAGCCGGCGCTCGCCCCGCCCCCTCTCCTCGACCCGGGGCTCGGCGGCCGGGGCGCTGCAGCCATGACGGCGCGGGGGACGCCGAGTCGCTTCCTGACCAGCGTGCTCCACAACGGGCTGGGCCGCTACGTGCAGCAGCTGCAGCGCCTGAGCTTCAGCCTCAGCCGCGACGCACCCTCGTCCCGCGGCGCCAGGTGAGCCTGCGACGCGCGCGGGCGGCGACTCCCGGCGGGGCTCGCCGGGTCCGGGGTCACCGCGCTCACCTTTCGGGGGTTTCTCAGGGAGTTCGTGGAACAGGAGGTGGCCGACTTCGCCCGACGGAACCCGGGGGTCGTCATATACGTGAACGCGCGGCCGTGCTATGTGCCCAGAGTCGTGGCCGAATACCGTGAGTGGGCCGGGCGGCGGCCGGGGCGGGCCGCGCGGTGGGGGCGGCGGGCCCGTGTCCTTAGCCCCTCGGCCGCGGTCTGACCGGCCCGCCGCCTCTCACCCTCCTCCCTCCCTCCTGCCAGTGAACGGGGCCGTGCGTGAGGAGAGCCTCAACTGCAAGTCGGTGGAGGAGATCACGACGCTGGTGAAGAAGCTCGCGAGCCGGTCGGGCTTGGACATCATCCGCATCCGCAAGCCCTTCCACACGGACAGCCCCAGCGTCCAGGGCCAGTGGCACCCCTTCACCAACAAACCGACGGCGCCGGGCGGGCTGCGGCCCCGAGAGGCCCCGGGTCCCGTCCCCGCCCAGGAGCACGCGCAGTGAAGAGTTGCCCCAACTCCAGCCCCAGGGAAGGTGGTTCCTCCTCTTTTGGTTCAGGGGGTTACAAGCCCTGACAGACAGGTGGAGCCCGCGAGAGAGCAAGTTGGTGCCAAAACTTGGCTTGGGACAAAGAAGAGCTGCCTGTTGCTTTTGGTGCCCACTGCGAGGGGCAGTGAGTTTGCGTCTCTTAATTATCCAGTTGGCATTGCTGAAACCTGAGAGTCTTCTACACTCTTCCTGGTGCTCCTTTTTGAAATCCAGATTGGTAACAGTGGTCTCGTCACAGCGAGGGACAGACATCAAGGCTGGCCTCTGACGAGTCTCTGATGTCCTATTTCTGCAGCCAATGAGCTAGAGAGCCCTGGCACTGGGCGAGGCGCTATGAATTTGTATACGTTACACAACAGACTAATAAACTTGCCCACGGTCACACTTGAGGTCTGTCTTCAAAATATTTTAAGCACAACCCCATTTCTCATTTTCATAAAACCAGAAGTGGGGCATGTAATACACCTTTCAGGATGCTCAATATTAAAGGCCATGTAACTAATCTAGGCCTGACCCTTGGAGAGAGTGGTTCTCAAGGTTACTGGTAAATGGGGAGCATCTTCTAGTGGTTTAGCTTTAAAAAAGGGGGGGGGGAGATGGTGAGGAAAAGAGGTAGGTAAAAACCTAGAAACCTTTATATGACCCTTGAACCACTCTACGTTTGTGGTGCCCTTAATGCCATGATCAGTTACTAGTGAGAGCCTCAACAGAGGGCAGCCAGGATGGAAGCTGAGGGTCCCAGTTTCCTCTGCAAATGGTTTTGTGGGGAGCAGACCTAACCCTGCAGCACTTTTCCGTAGACTCAAAAGCCTGTCCCCTGGTGAGACCAGTTTAGACCAAGCAGACTACTCAGTCATGGGGGAAAGAGGGTATTTATTAACCAACAGGGTGGAGGAGCAGAGTCCAGGCTCCCCCGTCACATGCCCGTTCCACCCACCTGTGGGGGGGGTGTGATTGGGGGCATTCCTAAAGAGTATAACCATCTCACAATAAATACATTCATCGTGGGGCAGAGGTGAGGGAGGATGGGTGAAGGGCAGTAAAAATCCGTGGGATTCCACGTTCTCAGCTACAAAAATAACAGTCATCCTCACCCAAGGGAATGGGGGAGCTCAGTCAGGATTTGATTGTCCCATTTGGGCCTGGAGACTTCAGAGGCCACTGGACCCTAAAAGTGCCCCGGTGAGGTAGGACAGGGGTGGAGCCAAGCATCCAAACTCCCAGCCTCTGCCCTTTGCATAGTTCCAAGAACAGGCTTCATGCGCCAGATAAGTCATCAGATCTTCCTCCTGCTCTGATCTAGGGGTAGCAAATGCTTGGTCCCCAAAAGGGAGGCTGGCTCATTGAGTGCAGTGTGGGTTGCCCGTCCTAGGGAAGTGTCTGCAAGGACAGCTACACCAGAGAGGGCTCTCTCTTTGAAACGTCCATGGACCAAACCTGATAGGTCTGAGGCAGCAAGAGGAGGCTCATAAGGTGCATGTGAGTGGAAATGTGAGCATGTGTATGTGAAGGACATGCCTAGAACTCTGCCTCTGTCACTCTTGAGAGTGACCAAGGGCATGGGGGTAGGGGGGGGCTGATGCATAAGGGCTGCACATTGAGGGAGAAGAGGAGAATGATGCAGGCTTACCTCCCACCGCTGGCCTGTTCCCAAGTTCTTGACAGAGGTCATCATAGGGGCTGGGACTAGGGAAGAGGACTAGATAGGATGGGATGTGGCCCAGGAAAAGGGATAAAATAAGAATGCACCAGAAGGTGGGGGTGGGGGCTGGCAGCCCAGCTGGTAGACATTCTTCCATGTGTGCATGTGAATGTACGTAGGGCTCAATGGCTCTTGGCTATAGAGGTCTTGTCTGGTGTCAGGACCATCCAGCACACGGGGCCATGCAGAGGATGGTGACATTGAAGCCATCTGGACCTGCAAAGCCCTGCCTGAGAGAAAGGAAGGATTTGAGCAGGTGAATGGGGCAGGAGGATGGGGTCCTCCTATCCCATGCTCAGGTTCAAGGCATAGGAACTGGGGCTGGGGCTGAAGAACCTGAGGGACACTTACCTCTGAGGAGAACCAGTTGGCCTGGGCTGCTCACAGATGGGTCTGTGGAGACTGAGGGGACTTTGGCTGGGCCTGACTCTGGCCAGCCCTATAGGGACATCAAAAGTTAGAAGGGCCTGGAGTTGGGGGGCGGGGGGCGGTGCAGGTAGGGCTGTGTTGGGAGGCAGCAGCCCAGCCTGGGCAGACGGGCTGGTTGGAAGAGCACTTGTCCTGGGACGCTGGGCTCAGACAGAGCTCTCATCCAGGTGCTCTACGAGCTGTGTGTGCTTCCTCTTCTCCAGAATGCGGCTGAGCTCCTCAGTGAAGGAGCAGGGCCCGGTGGGCCCTCCATTGTTGCTCTGCCTCAGGAGCATGTAGCTGTTGCCATTCATCCTGCGCAGCCGGCTGGGCAATGCCACCAGACCGTTGGTCAGCTCAGCCGGTGGGGGTGGGGGTGGGGGAGGAGGTGGGGCTGGAGCTCCTTCCCCCGGAATGATTTGGAGACAGCCACTCTCTAGGCCTCCAGCCCCCTCGCCATCATCACCCTCATCTTCTTCTCCTGGACACTGGCCTGAGACTGTCTGCAGCTGCACAGCAGAGTCCCCTGCCCTGCCAGCCCGACCCAGTGAGTATTTCCGTCGGTGCCCTCGTCTGCCGCCCCGAAGACAGGCCACATAAAGGAGGGAGGAAGCCAGGATGAGGCAGAGGCCACCAAGTGCAGCGATGGCTAACACATAGAGCAGCCTTATATCAGGTGCCAATTGTGCCCCAGGCATGGCAGGGGCTTGTGGAGCCGGGGCAGGAGTGGCAGGCCGTACCAAGAGGCTGTAGGAGGTCAGCAGGGTGCGGAGGCCATTCTCCTCAGCGTAGCACTCGTAGCTGCCACTGTGCTCAGGCTGTGTGTCTGTTACCAGCAACCCATCCACGCCTACACGGTAGCCACCCTGCCCATCACTCAGGCCGGTGCTCCCATTGAGCAGCCACAAGGCCCGAGCCAGGTTGGATGGCTGGTCACAGGGCAGGAGGACATCATCACCCCGGAGCACAGTGCGTGTCTTCATTGGTGGTGGTGGCGGCCCTGGAGAGAGTAGGGGACAGGAGGAGCAGTCAGTGCCTGCCAATCCGAGGGAAGGCACTGGAGATGGCAAGCCAGATGGCTCACTGCTATGTCCCCAGCATCAAGCATAGAATCTGGAATCAAGGTGACAACTGGCCAAGCTCTGCATTTTTGCTCACAGAAGGCTCACAGTGGCCCTTCCCTGTGGTTTCAATTCCTGCCATCTGCCGGTGATGCCTGATCTCTACCTCCAGCGCAGAGTTCTACCTGAGCGTCAGACTTGAATATCTCCCACATGCTGGGCATCAACATGAGTCTCTTGTACATGTCACAGGAACTAAGGCTAAAGCCTCTGTCTCAAACTACACCAAATCTTTTCCTCAAATTACTATCACTGGGCATAGCATTACCAGCTATTCAGGTGCTTAAGTCAGAAACCTGGGGGTCTCCCTTGCCTGCCCCCACCCCCTCACCTTTGTATGTAACTCTCACCCAAGATCCTGCTTCTGGAATCTATCTCAGTCCTGTTCACTTCTCTCCTTCCCCAACTGCTGGTCCCCATCTAACCCATTCATGCAGCAGTGGGGTGACCTTTTGAAAAGTCTCAGCTCATCATGCCACTCCCCTGTCTTAGCATGGTCCCTGCCCACTTCTCCAGCCTTTTCTCTTGTTGCTCAAACACACCAAACACACTGCCTGCTGTTCCCTCTGCTTGGGTGACAACCCTCTCCTGATGGCCCCCACTTGCCTGGTTAACTTGAGGGGGAGAGCATAGCAGTGATCAAAAGCACAAACTCCAGTCTGACTGCTGGGCACAGGTTCAAATTCTGACCCTGCCGCTTAATACCTGATTGACTTTGGTCAGTTTACTTATTCTCCCTGTGCCTCAGAGAGGCTGTCCCTTGTGGGGATGGTGATAATGGCACCTCTCTCAGGGGAATGCTGAGAGAATGAATGGGATTTTGTGTATGTGAATGCCCCGCACATAGTAAGTACTCAGTACATATTAGCTATGATTACTAACTTTTGCTCTTCACATATCACCTCAGTCATCTGATCTTCCTGGGGAAGTACCCATTATCCTTCAAACCCTTGTCATTGCTGTAATTATTTTTGTAACAAAAACCAGTGGAAATAATTATAATTAATTGTGTGATCCTGTGATTGCCAGCCCCTCCTTCCTCCACTTGGCTGTAAGCTCTGGAAGTGAGCACGTTTCCTCATTTATAATTCTTTTGGGCAACAAATGTTGGTTGAGCATTTATTCTGTGCCAGAATCTGAAAGCCCACAGACACAGCCATTCAGATACATACATGTACAAACATACAAATTATGTAAATGGTAAGGAGGACAGCCAGACCCACACGCATCCATGAATATCACTTACCTGTGTCTCTGTTGCCCTCACAGCCTCGGTTTCCTCTCTCTATATCCTGTATCAGTGCTGTCCTGGAGACAGAACAGGACTCATGAACAAGGGTAATTGGGCTTCAGGTCCCCCAGTGGGGGGGTCAATAGGGCTGTTACCAACAACTGGTTCCCTCTTCCCCAACAGCTGGCAGGCCTTCCTGTTCCCCTCAGGTTCTGAGTCCCCTCACATCCCCTACCACTTCCCACCTGCTACCCTGAGACCTGTTCGCTATCATGGTGGTCTCCATGCAGGCATGAGTGCTGAGGTCCCAGCCACAGTAAGGGTCCCGGGCCAGGATGCAGTCGTAGCAGGAGTGATAGCGGGAACAGCTGGACAGTGGTAGTTGGATGACTCCACTAGTGGCCCCCACATAGAGGCTATGCTGGGAGCCAGAGAGGACAGCTAGTCAGCCATAACCCCACTCCCACTTATAGACACATACACAGCCAATGCCCAGCCTCCCCAATCCCCCTATTCTGGCATTTTGAGGGTCATGAGTCAGGTGTTACCTGCATCGGAGAGATGACCAGATTCTCCACAGATTGGGGCTCCTTGAACACTTGTGTCTCTTCGATAATGTGTATGCCAGAGCCCAGGACCACAGCCTTGTGGATCCAGCCATCAGCTGGTATGAAAAGGGCAGAAGGTCAGATCCCGGCAATAGAATCTGCTCTTGGTCCCCTGCAGTATGGGACCAGCTCGGGAGTCATGAGGTCAGGGACAGGATTCAGCCAGTAGCAGTGGGCCCTCAGGACATTAGGAACTCTGGGTATGTCATGGCAAGAATTGAGTTAAGAAGCTTTAGTGATCAAGGTTAAATGTCATTGTGGTTGGTGACAGGAGTCAGAAGTCACCAAAACCAAGTGTTCACTGGGGGCCAGTAGTGAGTGTTCATTGAAGAATCAACATCAATGGTTACCAGGGTTTTGTGACCAAAGGTCATCAAGGGACTAGAGGTCAACAGGGATCAAAGGACAGGTCCGCAATCACCAGAGGGCTTAGCCAGGGGTCAGAAGCACCTGTGCTCAGAAAGAGCAGGTCATAGGTGGGTCCAGCAGGCGTGGTGACAGGTGTTCCTGTGAGATGTGTGTAACGCACGCTGCGCTTGAGCAGCAGGGGCCGTCCACGTGTGGGCACCACGGGCCGAGCCATCAGTGGGTGCAACTTCACAAAGTCCAGGACCAGCGATGGCAAGTCCTGGGATGAGTTGTAGCCTTTGCTGCGCAATGAATCTGTGATGCACTGGGGTAGGGGACAGGGGTGGTGAACCTCAGGAATCCCCACAAGGATCCTATTCTCCCATGGGTTTTGTCCACCTGCCTGTGCTCCCCACAGGGTCAGACCCTCCAGTCCCTCCCAGGGGTTCTGTCTACTGAGCACCCTACCCCAGGCCTGCTCCCTCACCGAGCCAGGCCGGGGCTCCGGCACCACACCCTCATAACGGCCCCAGCGCCGGACACCATCCTGGTATTCCATGTAGGGGCCTGCAAAGACAGCTTGCACCTCCGTCAGGTCGTAGCGGCAGATGGCTGAAGCCTCCAGGGTCTTCCTGGGGATAATACAGAGGGCAGAGGGCTGAGTAACACTGAATGGAGCCTGCCTGTCTGCTACCTGCCCAGCCTTTAGCCCACTGTTACCCTGGTTAACCCCAGCTCCAGGCCCATAGGGCCTCCTGAGGGTCAGTAGGCCACCGTGGCCTCCAGCCCTAGGCTAGCTAGACATGCTTGAAATTCTCTCTCTGCAGCCAGACCTCCCCACAATGCATCCTGCCTTATCCTCAGTGACCTCTGCTCCAGCCCCTGTGCTGTCCCCAGTTTCTTGTAGTCCACTGTCCCTGCACTGACCACTGTGTGGTCAGCGTGAAGGCCGCATAGAAGTGTGTGTGGGCTGAGGTGTCAGCGTCCAGGCTGCAGACACCACGCAGTGTCTCATACTGTGGAATGTGGCAGATGAGACGCGCCTTTAAGAAGGAGGTCCACTTCTTCTGTAGGATCTTCCTCCCTCCCAGATCTCCCTGGTGAGGCAGGGGCATGGGGTCAGGGGCCAGGGTCAGTGGTTCAGCCTCTTCACCCTTGCCCCGACCTCAGTCCTACTCACTTTGCACACACGGGCCACACGGGCCACGCGATGGCTGCTGCGGCTCTGAGCAAAGCTTCCAGAACCCTCCTCAGCCGCCCGCTCCGTGAAGAAGTAGTAAACTTTGTCATCGTCACCCACCGCACTGGCCTTGCTCTCCCGCACCAGGATGGAGAACACAAACTCAGCATCTGTGGGTCGGGCAGTTCAAGTGGCTTCAGAGACAGGCTGGGTGTCTCCCCACTGCCCCTGTGGCCCCAGAGACAGGCTGGGTGTCTCCTCGCTGCCCCCATGGCCCTAACCCCTCACTCAACAATACACAGGATTAGGCAGGCTCACCTGGGGATTTGGGGATAGGATGGCCAACTGCCCAAGGGAATAAAGATGAAGAAATAGTCCCTGCCCCCCATCATCCTGAGCCTCATCCTCCTAACCATTGAGCCAGTGCATGGGTGCCTCCTCAGTCCTCAGGGAGTGTGGGTGGCGGCTCCGGCGGATGTCAGGAATGCTCCGGAATTCATACCGTGTGGCTGTGTAGAGGCCTCCATCTGGGGTAGGGATGTACCAGGCATGAGACATGTCACATACAACAAGGCATATAACGCACAAGGTGGCAAGTCCTAGCAATGACATCTATGTCCATCACACAGCATGCCTGTGGATGAGGGAGGAGTGGGGAGGAGGGCATGCTCACCGATGATGAGGCCTGTGAAGCCACGGGCTGGGTCATAAGGACACTTCTCCTTCCCCTCCTCAAAGGTGGTTGGCAAGGTGAAGGCCTCAGCATCCTGAGGGAATGAGAGTTCAAAAGTCAGTGGTTCCAAGGAAAGGCAGGGGCCCAAGGTCAGGCCAGTGTGGGGTCAAGGACCTACGATCATGACTGGGACAGGCATACTTACAATAGCTGCACAGAGGGGCTGGAAGGCATGAGTCCCACACGCGTAGAGATGGGTGGCATTGAGACGCTGTAGAAATCGCACATGGTTGAAGCACTCGGTCTGTGGGATAGGTAGGGGAGGGCCGTGAGCACCAGGCCTCTCCCATCAGTCCAGCTTGGTAGTCTGGCTCTTATCCCCACTCACAGGACTCGCAGTTCTTTCCAGGACCCCAGTGCCCAGAACAGTCTATTCCCTGGAGCTCGCTCTCCTTTGGCCTCCCACGGGCATGACTCCTCTTCTCCCCTCTATCTCTTTTTTAAAAATTATTTTAAATATATATATATGTGTGTGTGTGTGTTTTATTGAGTTCATAGAGGAAGGGGGAGAGAGAGAGAGAGAGAGAGAGAGAGAGAGAGAGAGAGAGAGAGAGAGAGAGAGAGAGAGAAACATCATAGGTGAGAGGGAATCACTGATGGGCTGCCTCCTGCATGTGCCCTACTGGGAATTGAGCCCAAAACCTGTCAAGCGCCCTTGATCAGAATCAAACCTGGGACCCTTCAGTCTGCACTCTATCCACCAGGCAAACCTCTTACATTACATGATGCACTCTGCCAGCTTCTCCTGCACCCCCGTTCCGGTACTCTCAGGCTCTCCCCACGCTAACATGCTTCTCTCCCATCGCAGCAAGGTCTCCCAATCCTGGAGCCCCCATATCCTCTTGGAGTGACCCTACCATATCTATCCTTAGGCTCCAGCCCTCTCTCCACCTGATATTTCCAGACACATCAAACTCACCTGTCAGAAAGCAAGCTCATCCCCTCCTGCCTAACCTGCATCTTCCCTCCTAAACCTGTTCACCCAGTCTTTCCCTCCGTCCCTCCTCCCTGCATCCTACTCAGTCCAGAAACCAGGAGTCCTTGTTGCTGCTTCCCATTCCTTCACCCCACATTCAGACCTGCTCCCTGATGAAATGTTCATTTGTCCTAAATGTCTCTTGACTTGGTCCACTTCCCCTCCACTGCCCCTACCTGCGTCCAAACTACCACCATTAACTCTTCCCTGAATTACTGCAGAAGCTACCTGACAGCACTCCCAACTCTCCATCACTCTTTATAAGAAAATGACTTGCTGATTTAATGAATAGGGAATACGTGCACACAGTGCACAATTCAAAAGGTTCAAAGGAGCATGTTGTAAACAGAATCTCCTTTTTATCCCTGTTGCTTCAAAAGAGACTGCTGTTACCATTGTCTAGAGTTTCCTTCCAGAGATATTCTACCAATCAACATATTCTTGCAACCCACTTTTTCCAAGGCATTTAAAAAAATCTAAACCAGATCATGTCACTGCTATATTTAAAAAGCCTTCAGTGGCTCACCAGAGTCCTGAACATAGGGTCCGACATGCTCCTGCCCCTTACGCTGGCCTCACCCTACTCCAGCCACACTGGCCTTCTCTACCCATCAAATGCTTTCAGCTACTACCCTCTTGACTTCTTTGCTTTGTTAATGGCTCCTCCTCCTGCCTGTTACCCAGGGTTTGAATCCATGCAGGCATCTTTGTCTCATCTGGCTCCCGCACTGGTGCGGTATTTTGGCATCCATCCCTCCTCTCCACCAGCCTGCTCAGGCCTCCTTTCTCTGACCCACACCATGCCCCCAACCTCCCTACTACCTTTCCAGCCTTCAGACTCCATTTTAATCCATCTGATGCCTGGGGCTGGGTAACTATCCCCATAGTAAGTAATGTTTCCTCAAGATGTTTGCATTAATAAAGGCGGGGCGGAGGAATTCTGTAGTCAAATAAGTTGGAAACCACAGGTTAAAACCTACCTTTACTGGGAAACTTCTTAGAGCCTTAAGGGTGTTGCTATGCATTATGGGATTGAGCATGCAGCATTTCCCAAACTCATCTGACCATTGTTAAATCCTTCTTTTGAAAATTAATGTTCCCCAGCATATGTTTCGGGAAATGTTCTATAGACCCAGTGTGGTCTAGGGACTAGCAGTGTCAGCTTCACCTGGAGCGTTAGAATCTTGAGCCTTTTGGGTGAGGGTGCCCATTGTCTCAGAATAAAATCCAACCCCCCAGCTGGACATTTGCAGCCCTTTGTGACCTGGGCTCCACCTGCCTCCCAGCCCCATTTTCCATCCGCGCTGCACCAGGAGGCAGCCTTTGATGGAAGCTCCAAGAGGCACCTCTTTAAACACAGCTGTCCCGGCAGCACTCCTGACTCACTGAATCAGGATGCCTGGGTCAGTGGATCTTGGGAGTGCGTATTTTTAAAAGCTCCCCAGATAGATCTGTTACATAGTCAGACACCCTGTGTCTTTAGTCAGAAAGAGCTGACACTTCACCAACACCCCTCCTTGGAATACTGGGTACTTGAGCTATTCCTTGACCGAAACCTCATTTTTCTCATCTCTAAAATGGAGAACAATACTATTTCACAGGGTTATTTTAGAATTAGGTGAGATAATAGCTGTCAGCACTTACTAGAGATTAATTAACATTATCATGATTGTTATTTGGGAGCCCAGAGGAAATTAAGATGCCATCACAGACCAAGCTAATAGGTCACCAGATGTTTGAATTAGAAGTGCTGTGCCTGGGGCCTGCCACTCCAGTAGCAGCACTTTACAGTGTTTATTGTGGCTGCTGCAACTGACTGGCTGATTGTTACCTCTCCATCTGTGTTCTCAACCCTGATATCCCCGATTGAGGAGGAGGAGGAAAGGAGCTGGGGACAGGGCAGACCACATACCTGATTGTTTTTCCCTTTTTGATGACATTTGCTTTGCATCTCTGGGGAGGCCTCCCAGTGGATCTGGAGAGGGGGCAAAGGGGAGAAAGGCTGATACACTGACTCCAATACCCTTGCCTTTCTCTATTACTTGTGAGACCAGGTGATATGACCACAGGAAATGGGGGAATTGGGGTGGGGGTTTCAGGAGGAGCACTGGGTGTAAAAGAGACCTGGTTTGGGAAGGGCAGAACTGTCTGACCAGGAAGCTATGGAAGGCTGCGGAGTTTTCAGGAAATGGAGGCCCTGGGGAGCTAGATGAAGCTGGGGATCCCCCGGGTGGTCCAGGTTTCAGGGGCTGACCTCTTTGTGAGCCCCGTCTCCTATGTCGTGGGCATTGAGAGAGAACAGGGCACCCCGGGCTCCCACCAGCAGCCTTGCTGAGGCCTCTTCCAGCAGCAGTGTTGAGTAGTTCTGGGCGGGGCCCTTGAAGTGCCGGGTTCCTGAGAGCTCTGGGAAGAGCAGGAGCTGTGAGCCCAGTTCTTGGCTTGCCCCCCGCCCCAGCCCCTGCCCCAGTCCCTGCTGCCTTTTGAGGTGGGGAGTTGGTCTAACCTTCATAGGGAATAGTCATCCGCGGGATGGCATCTAGTTCTCTGGATGGTCTTCGTGGCGAGGGTCCGGGGACTGCAGTTGCTGTGAGGACACTCAGGAGAAGGGGCCAGAGCCTCCCCCACATCTTCCTGGGGAAGCCCAGACCAACAAGACCCCCAAGGGGAGCCAGGGCCAGAGTCAATGGGATGATGGGAAGAATAGTCACAGGGGTCAAAGCCCAGGGAGAGCACTTGGAAGGTCAGGGGTCATGGGGCCAGGGAGGGTCCTGGAATTGGGGGGACATGGAATCATAGGGTTGTATGGCCATGGAATCCAAGGTAAGAGGTCAGAGGATCACACGCTGCCTGTCTGCATCAAATACAAGCTCCATGGTGAGAGGGAGTTGCTGGGTCATAGAGGGGTTGTAGGTCGCTGATGAGGTTTCCCTGCCTGGACAGCAGGGCTAGTCCTGGTTCTCTGAGATCTGGTTTCTGAAGAAGAAAAAAAAAAACACACAAGAAAAAAAACACCCTTTGATCTGTGTGTGGGTGGAAGGTAGATGACATTACCCCCAGACTACAGGGAGTACGGAAGGGAGGTGGCAAACATCCATAGAACTCCCACACCAGGACTGACTCAGTCATTCTGACACAGGAAGCTGGGTGGAACTCACCCTCTTTACAAGACCCTTGACTCCCCCCCAACCCAAACCAAAGGTGATAGTCCTTCTCTGACCACGTCAGAAGATTAGCTAGACCTCCATCTTGGTGAAGCTTGGGTTCTCAGGGAGAATGTCTTCTCCCAACAATGAGACCCAGCTGGGCAGCAGCTGCCCTTGCGGGGGTGCCTTATGGAGGAGGCCTGGGCAGAGCCAGTTAATGGGTCTTTGTTTATTTTGTCCTGTGTTCTCTTTGTTTTTTCTTTTCTGGGCCTGAGAGCTCCCTCTGGAATTTCTCTTTAATTAGACACTTCTCCTCAGCATTCCTCTTTGAGGGGGTGCACATCTCTGCCCTGCCCATTCGAGTCTGTACTGAACCCTCTGCCTAGGCATCTACACATGCCCCTACCTGCAAACAGGACTCACAGGCATTGGGGGTATCTGCCCCCGCTGGCTGCATGAGTGTAATGTCTATGCAGGAGGCTCCGTTAACGGACATGAGCAACATGGAAAAGGCAAACAATGGGATCCCTGAGCTCTTGGCCACCTCCCCTGGCATATCTTTGAGATTATTCCCACACCTGGACCCTCCTTCGAGCCAACCAGCTGGGGATGGGATGGGGTAGGTAATAGGCCTGATCTCTGAGGTGGCTTCTGAAGACTTCCTGAGCTGGGCTAGGTGTGGAAGAAGCCTGACCCACCCAATCTCGTCAGATGCTCACAAACAGGGCCAGAGGGGTCACTGGCCTCTCCTTTCCCTTCCAGGTCAAATATTAACTATGTGGCCTTGAAGAGAGGGGAGGGACCAGGAGCTGGCTAGAGGAAGAACAGGAATTTGGAGCGTTTATTTAAGAGGTAAAGGTCAGCACTGTAGTGGGCAGAGCACAGAGGGGGAGAATGGCGAATGAGTAGAGAGAAGAGGGTCCCTGGACCACCGAAAGGGCATCAACTACTGGCTTAGGGGCTGGGGCAGCAGGAGGCCCCAGGCAAACTGCCCATGCTCCACTCGTCACTGTGGAGGCACACCTATTTACTTTTGGGGCCTCTTATTTGCTTAGTGCGAAAGGAGGGGGGAGCCCTATGGCTAGGAGGAATCAGTCCTTAGGATTGGGCAGGAGGAACACAGCCCAGATCAGAGGAACCACTCAGAGTGTGATGCATGGCACACTTACACAGGTTTACACAAGAGTCACCTGTGTCCAGAGAAGGGTGAGGTGCATGCAAACAGGTACATATACATATACATATTCAGAGGATGGCTATGAACACATGTACTCAGGAGAATCATGTACACCCACATTCACAAGAAGGTTTGTGCACACATATGTTCACATAAAGAGCCTACCACATGTATTCATATGTATTCATATGTAAGGTTATAATTACAAGCCCATCACTCAGCAGGTCACACAGCCTTAGAGGTTGACAAGGATGCTATAAACCCACATATGTGCATATGAAGAATTGTACACCATTCACAGTGGGTTCTGCACATATACACATATGTGGAGGGACACGCACACAAACCCATTGATATAGTGATTCAGACACTGTCATGTTCACAGAAAGTTCAAGTACATATATGTTCACAGTCCTCAAACACACAATTACATCTATGCAAATATACATACAGATGTACAAGCATATGTACATACAGGGGTCTGATTCTCACTGCAGGCTTGGAGGCTGCAAGTGGCCACGGAGGGTGAGATTAAGAGCAGAACCCCACCTCACTCTCCAATGTCCTAATTCTAAGGCCAGACTGTGTGTGTGTGTGTGATGGGGAGAGGCTTCTGACCTCAGATGCTCAAATGGGATGGGTTCATGAGTCAAGGCTGCTCTGTAAGGGAGGAAGGAGGCCCCTGGTTTTGGTAAAGGAAAGATGGAATGGAACAGGTAACTCGGCACTCCTTTACTCCCAAGTATACTTCAGTTCTAGACATGGGAGTTGGGCCTAAACTGTTGGGAGAGAGGGCGGGGTTAAGGGGCAACAAGGCTTCAAGGTCTCCAGTCCACACCCCACACTCCACCCCTGGTTCCATAGTTTGGGTTGCTCCCCAGGGCCAGCCCCCTGGACTCTGATCACCTTCCCACTATGGCAGATCCTGGGGCAGAGGGAACTGAGGAGGGGAGACCCCTCCCCCCACAAGATCAATGTAGGATCAGCAGGCTCTCAATCTTCAATCCAGAGGTCCACTTGCTTAGTTGGGGAGGTATCTCCCTCTGCCCAATGGGATGGTGGTCTCTCCTGGCCTGAGAGCCCCTCCCCCGCTGCCACCTTCCTCCACCATCTCCCGGATTCTCTCCTTTCCTCGGGTCTAACCTCGATCTCTACTGCTGCAGCTCGAGGACAAGCTCTCCTATCCCGCCCGACATCAGGAGACGTGACCCAGATCCTGAGAACGCTGCTCGCCAAGCGGCCCCCGCCCTGCACCGATCCCCGACACCACGTTTCCAGGTCTGCACCCAGCGCGGCTGGAGGCCTCGCCCGCGCCCCTCTACAGCCTTTATGAGGGACTGGGGGACTTGGCGGTGAGAAAGGCCTAGCCCAGCTTGGAGGGTGGAATGGATGCGGGGAAGGCCTGGCCTGGTCCGCGCCCACCTAAGGCCAAGCACCTCCACCGCCCGGACACCCTGCCTCTCTCACCTTTGCGCTCGGATCTCGGGCCATAGAGACAGCGACGCACAGCTCCTCGGCCCCAAAGCACCAGCTGCAGGATGAAGGGGCCGCGGTCAGACGCGGGGCGGGGTGGAGGCGGAGCCGGGGGTGGGGCGGGGACCTGGAAGGCGGGGCCGACCGGGTAGGGTGCCGAGTAGGTGCTGCTGTCTTCTTTCACTCCCCCGACCCTACACAGTTTAAAGCCAAGGCTTACAAACAGCTCTCCCACAACTGGCACCCCCGCTCCCAAGGCCCGCAGCCCCAATACTGCCCCCTGGTGGTAGCCTCACTACCCCAGTGCCGTCAACGGCTTACAGTCCCCCTCTCCCTTCTAGGATTTCTCCTGCTAGAGACGTACAAACCTATTTTCTGGGGCTTAAAACTCTCCCAAAGCCTGAGAGCCCGAGGCCTGTCCTTACTTCTTGCCACTCCCTGTGCTCCCTGCCTTGGGTGCGAAGGGCCACAGTACATGGAGACCAAGCATTGGGTCAGCTCTGAACACAGAACAGGGTCTTGATTCTTAGCTCCAGATCCCCGTCGCCTGGTCTGTCAGTCTGGGTGGGTGAAGGTCAGGTCTGGAGGGATGAAGTAACAGCCTGACCAGAAGTGCACAGAAAATGCTGGTTTTGGGGATAAATAAGCCACAATCATTATTTGTACCTGCCCAGTCAACCAAATCTTAACTGGGGTGCACCTCCTCAGGGACTTGGTCCGACACCTGCCTTCCCTTTCAGCTCCCCTTGGACATTTTCTCACTCCAGATCTTTCAATGAACTCCTAGGCAATGAAATGTCCTGTCCTTCCTAAGCTCAGTCACCTTAATCAGTAGCAATCTAGGAAGCCCGCTCAGAATCAAATCCCCACCCCCTTTAGTTCAAAGAGGATGGTCCTCCCACACCATCTTGGGCCCTTCAGTTTCCCCTCAACTGAGGCCATGCCTTCTTCCCACCGCCTATTAAAGACCTCTCTAGGGTTTGACTAAAACCTGGGCTTTAGCCATGTGGTAGCCTGATCCTCTCTCTCTCATCCATGACCGTATTGACATGGGCCCAAGAGCAGGACCAAAATGATGAGGGCCCCAGGGGCATAGGCCACTGACTCTTGAATGTGCCTAGGAGTCTGTGCTTTGGAGGGACAGAGGGTAGGGGAACAGGTGAATGAGCACTGGCTTGAGAATGGGTGAAGATTCAAGAGGCTCTGCTATTATTTAACGTAAAGGACCCAGGGAGACACATCACCCTTCTTTTTCAGGATTCCCTGGATTTCAATTTGGCACTTCCCCATATGCAGTCTCATAGTTTGGGCTGCTGTGTGTGACTAGACAGCAGGGCTCACATCACACTTCCACCTCCCCCAGCACTCTGCCAACAGGGTGTGTGTATATGTGGAGGGGGAGGTAGCTGGAGAGAAATGCTTAAAGTGTATATACACATTTACAAAGAGTGCCCAGCTTTTTTTTTTTTTTTTTAATTGTGCATTCATTCCATTCTGAGGGATTAATAGCTTATTTTAAAGATGGGAAAACAGGGTCTAAGAAGTTAAGGAACTTGCCTTGAAATTATTCTTGTGCATACAGAGGGAGCAATCAGGATTGGGAAAACCAGAGAACAGGGTAGCCTGAATGGGGTATCACCAGAACAAAGGCAGAAATGTTAGGTTTGTATTGAGGGAGTAGGCAGAAGAGAAAGAGCGTGAGAGAGGAAGATGAGTTTGATTTGATGAGATGGGAGGGTTCCTAGTAGGTAATAGAAGGGAAAAGTCAGCAAGTACTTTGGAAAAAACCACAGAAGAAATTCCTGAAAGAGCTGAGTAAGGAAGTCCAAGTTGGGAAGACTGGGGAAGACATGGCTAAGAAAAATAAATCTGCAGTCCTTGTGGAAAAGTGGGTTGGGGGTGACAATGGCGGAGGGACAGGAACACTGTGAGCCCCATAGGAGAGAGTAAACTGCAGGGGTGCCCAGTGGGCTAAGGGACATCTCCTCGTGGTCTCACAGAACTCAGTGCCGACTTTACCTCAGGAGATGGCAAGTAGGCCAAAGTGACTTGGTGGTAGGTTCAACATCCCACTCACCTATACTATGTGAGGCAAGCCTTTCTCCTTGAAGGTGCTCCAATGGCAGACTCAGAACCTCACCCATTTTCATCTGAACGGAAGTATAAATCACAATGTTGAGTTCCAGCATGACACCTGCTACACTATAGTTGGGCAGATACTTCAGTACCTCTGATAATATTCAGACCACAATGTATTTCTCTCTGCTGTCCTCCCACCTCAACCTCTGAATCTAATAAAATGATCAGATGTGATGGCGATTAATGGAACTTTCTATAGTAAGCCCCTGTGATTGATAATACTCCTTTGCAAATCAAGCTGATGAAATATAAATGAAAAGAAGAGGGACAGTGGAAGAGACTCGAAAGCAAACCAAGAAATTAATCCTAACCTAGCTATGAATTTGTGTCACAGGCAGGGACACAGGAGGTAGGTCATTCTTTGAGCAGGTTGTTACTCATCCTTAAAGTCACCACCTTGGCTGTTTCACAGGGTGGCTGTGAGAGGATCCCATTTGAAAACCTGGTGTACTTCCCAAACAGAACGCAAATGTAGGTTTTGTTTTTGCTAGGCTATTCTCCCCAGCTCTGCTGAAAGGAAGTGGCTGTGGGGAGTGTGGTTGTCCTCAGCCACCTTACACCAGCATTTGGCTCCAGGCTTGGCAGAGCAGTTACTCACTGTAGCAGGGATCCTAGGTAGAGTAGGTATGAACTCCTGAAACTTGAGCAGAGGTACCCTGAGGCAAAAACACCTCTGGCCTCCTCAAATTGTTCTGCTTGCTGTTCACTGTGGCAGCAATTCTGTTCCTGTTTTGCCATCTCCGCCTCTGGTTTGCCCAGCACTCTCCCTTTAGGTGGTGTGATCTTTGTTTTGGCCACATTACAGCTGAGGTGCTTCTTCAGTAGGGACTGTCACCAGTGCAACAAAGCTGCCGTCTTACTGATCCACAGTGCCTCAGAAGCCTGTTTTGCCTGTTAAGTTTTCCTCCCACCAGTCATCTTGGAGTCAGACCCAAAGCCAGGCCTTCTGGTTTGACCTCTCTTGACTCCAGCCTGGGGAATGGTTAGCAAGGAAAAGGGAGTGTCAGGACATGTCCACAAAATGCTGGGAAATCACCACCCAGCACCCCTCTCTCAGCTTTAGCATGCTGGTTTTTTGGGTTTGTTTTTTTTAAAATTGACTTTTTACAGAGAGGAAGGGAGAGGGATAGAGAGTTAGAAACATCGATGAGAGAGAAACATTGATTAGCTGCCTCCTGCACACTCCCCACTGGGGATTTGCCCACAACCAAGGTACATGCCCTTGACTGGAATCAAACCCGGGACCCTTCAGGTCCGCAGGCTGATGCTCAATCCACTGAGCCAAACCGATCAGGGCAGCATGCTGGGTTTTAAAGTCACCACCTTAATTTTTTACCAGCAGAGGCAGAGCTGGACAGAGAAGCCTCTGGGGCTCACTCTATCAGAAAGAATAGAGCACACATAGTTTCAAGAGGTGTTTGCTCAGATGTCAATGAAGCCCAAGTGCCTTAAAATCAATTTTGTCATCTGAGAAGAGCCTCAACTTAGAGCTAACAACAGCTAGCATTTGTTGAGTTCTTGCTCTATGCCAAGCACTTTGCTAAGTATCTTTCATTCATTCACTCATTTAGCCCTCACAAACTCATTATTATTCGTTTTAGCAGATGAAGAAACTAAGACACAGAAGTTAAGTAACTTGCCAAGGATCAAACAACTGTCCTGGTGAATCTGGGATTTGAGGTCAGGACCAGTGCAAGGGCGAGGACCTTGCACAAGGCTGTGCTGCCGGTCTCCCAGGTCTTAGGCAATGGCTCTGCTTCTGCCTGTGCTTACTCCTCCACTGTCCGAAGAAAATGCTTACAGGCTGTCTCCTTTTAACTAGCCTGTCAGAAGGGAGAAATATCGAATGGTTCTGGGACCCAAGGCCACTGGCAACCATGTTTAGCCCTTCTATGATCTCATAACTCCTGTGAGGTGGTGCCAACCAATGTCCCCACAGCTGGTATATCCAGAGCTGTATCTGCCTGGCAGGTTGGAATGATCCTCCTGTCTCCACGTTGTATGGCTTCTCCTGGACTCTAGAACAGGGGTGTCAGGCCAAGAGTATTATTTTCCAGTTCTCTTTGCCCAATAACCAAGTATTTTCACCTGGATACCAGCAGGTAAGATTCATGAGAGGCCTGTTTGTTCACCACTGAATTCTAAGAGTGCCTAGCAGGTAGTAGGTAGGGATTCAATAGTTGTTGAACATAGTGAATGAGGTAATCTAACAATGAGATTACTGAATTCCTAACTGCAAAGTATATCACAAATTATCAATTGGTTATATAAAAGTGAACTGTATACAACTATGGCTTTATTTATTCCAGAAACAGGAGATATCAAACTAAAGACTGCTTGGAGAATCCAAATCAAGAGGAAGAAAGAAGCCCTAGCCAGTTTGGTTCAGTAAATAGAGCATTGGCCTGAGGACTGAAGGGTCCTGGGTTCAATTCCAATCAAGGGTATATGCCTGAGTGTCGGCTCAATCCCCGGGGGGAGGGGGGACGTGCAGGAGGCAAGCCAATCAGTGATTCTCTCTCATCATTGATGTTTCTCTCTCTCTCCTTCTCCCTTCCTCTCTGAATCAATATATATATTTAAAAAAAAGGAAGAAATCAGTTTAAAAAGCAGGGAATGGGGCAGGTGAAGAAACAGGACATTCCGGATACTTAACCATCCCCACTCCCAAACAAATATTACTGAACACATGTTCAAACTGAGAAAAAGCCATTTTAATAACACACACATACATTCATAGGACTTTAAACAAGATGTAGTATAAATCTTAAAAAAAAAAAAGGAAAGAAAAAGAAAACCTGTATCTCCCTGTAAACTGCTAGGAGCTGGTAGATTAACTGGCTGACAGGACTGCCCAGGGAAAAGAAACACACAGATAATGAGGTGCGCCAACACTGTTAAGAATAAAGAACCACATATCATGCTCTGCATGCCCAGCCACCTGCACCCTAATCGTGCCTCCGAGGAGGCAAATCAGGACAGTCCTTCCCTAATTTTCAAACTCATAGTCACTTGTTAATGAATCAACTCAATTTTATTTTAAAATGTAAAAATTATTCTTGGTTTAAAGACTTGACACATTATTACTGGCCAGTCCCCATCAAGTATACTTGCTTGACAGAAATAAAAATGCAAATGTTCCAACTGAGCCTGGATGACAACACACCATTTTCTCTCTTTTACATCTGGGGAGATATTTGTGAAGTCAAAAGCAAGCTATTACTTGTATCTCAAAACAAAAACAAAATGCCAACCTTCCAAAAGGCGACAAAGGCACCGTTGCCATCAGGAGATAGACAGAAAGTGTACAGATGCTGTTACTTTACTGCTACATAGATGCATTTTGTGCATGGAGAGCATCTTCACTTAACATGATATAATTAATAGAATTGTATTTTCAGATAACAAGAAAAGCAGTTTAGAAAAGGCAAACAGTTACACACAAAAGCATAAACACTTACAAATACCTTAAATTTTAGCTTGCAATAAGGGTAATAAGTTTGACATACACATCCAGAAAATTAGACAAGGTGATTTTTGGCACAGTAATACTGCCAAACACACCACCACTCAGTGCAAGCTTTGTTTGCCAAGTCCCAAAAGTGGCCTGACATTCTCTGTGCAATGAACATTTTCTCCCCCACTACCATCCCATTCACTGGGTGGGCAACAACAGCAGGAGGGAGACAAAGCAAGGGGACTCAAGAGAGAGAAGGGTAGTACTTGATTTAGGAGAAAAACCATGGACTACTTGTGCTAAAAGAGAATCACACAATTTTTATGAGAACCTGAATGCAAATACTGACTGAAATATGACCTGGAGACTGAAAACGTCTACCACAGTCACATGTACAAGGGTCCAAACCCATGTCTGGCCATTTATTTTAAAGGGACACATGAAGCATATTTCTCTAATGGAGAAAGATAATTAAAAATAGAGACTTTTCTTATTGGAACTGCTAAATAAAAATGTATCAAAGTGGTTTTAAATTTGATGGGCAGTTACCTGTTGAAACTGCAATACAAAAGGGTCACTTAAAAACAAACAAACCTGAATAACCCACTTGTCCCCCCCATCAATGTACACATTAGAAAATATTTACACACTGTAATTACAAGCAATATAAGCAGTATTTTTATACTTTCGAGATTTTGTACACTTTACACAATGCAAAATGAGAAAAATATGAACACTTATAAAATTACACACAAATAATGTATCTACAAAGTATTAAATTACAGAGTGAAAGCCCCCACTGTTGGGCAGATAGATGCCAGAGTTTCAAGCTTCTGTCAAATATAACTCTTTGTATCTATCTCATTAACCATAAGTGGCATTTTCTAACAATACCCTTAAGAGGTAGTATCAAGTTAATATTCTTACCAGTAAACTCAATACAGAATAAAACTTTTGTTGGTCTGACAGGGTTCTTAGGAACTGAATTTACTTAGTCTTCCCTAGAAAATCTCTAACTGCTCAATGCTTGACATGGGCTCTAAAGTTACTTATGCTATTTTAAATGATAAATTAAAGATAAAATGTTTTTTACTCCTAAGCCTCAATTGAGAGGTAGAAAGCTAATTTTCCAAAATTTATTTTCTCCTCTATCAAACTACACACATCCAGTCCAATTCCCTTCCCCATCACCATCTTTCCCCCCCCAATTGGAGACCTCAGGGTGCTCAGGATAGCTAGCAATGTCATCCAAGTTAATACTGAAAGAAAGTTGGCATTTTCTTTTATGAAAGAAACCCCCCTAAAAGGGACACTCAGTCAACAAAAGAATTTTTCAGAGCTAGTAAGAGTCTATTACTATCAAGGGTTTTAAAGGGCCCTTGGGCTAAGACCAGCATATGCATTTCAACTAACCCTCCACCATTTAAACCAAAGGGTGGCTTTCCAGTGTTTAAGAATTTAGAGCAGCTGTGGTTTATAAGTGCAACAACTTTAAAATACAAGCACAAACACACGTGTATGTGCAAACACACGTGGCAATGTTCTAAAGAATAAACACCATTCAGGTTTCTGCCAAGGTCATATACTCATGAAAATAAGGTTTTGGAAACTTGTCCAGATATTTAAGCTTTTACATTACAGACACCTCTGTAATATGGCTACTAAGGGGCCAGAATATTAAGATTTAGCCAAGATTCTATGATTTAACCAGTATTTTAAAAAATGCACTGGATATTAAAAACAAACTGCATATGATTGTTTTGGCATGAAAACAGAGCCACTATTTTATAGCTTAACTTTTCCCCCTTAAGGGGTTCTGACAATATACCTTCTAGTTCTCAATCATTTAAATGTATTTTTAAAAACCTAACAGATTTATAATCTTGAATAGTGAAGGAAAATGTATGGATTGGGACCTCCTATGGTTTGTAGGAGTTATAAGAGATTTATCCTTTTTGTTACTAAACTCATTTGTAAGCTTTTCCATTAAGTTTTAAAGTAACCAAAAGGGAAAATTAAACCCAACTGGAACTTGGTCTTGGTTTCCATGTACAACTTCTCACATTGGTCCAAATCTTTTCTTACATATTTCATGTGATTATCCAAGTGCCACAAATACAATAAAAAACAAAACAAACCCAAACAAACAAAAAAACATCACCACTGGCTTATCGTTTAACAGAGGAGTTAATAGGGGCAAATAAGGAATGCAACTATAAGCTGCTTCTACTCTTCTCGCCTGTTATAGGATTCTACTCTTTTAAAAGGCCAATTGCCTTATTAAGCAGATTGTGTTTCATATCTGCTTCAGCAATGGCAGTTTCTTTTATTACCAGCCTCAAACTAGATATTCTAGCGGCACACTTGGCTGCCCGCTTTCTTAGCATTCCGCTGGATTTTGTAGTACCCCTTTCTACTCCTCTAGGAAAGGCTCTTATTGAATTTCTCTTGGTTCATATATTTGCTGTTGCAACTCCTGTTAAGAATCTGGAACCCAGAAGTCATGAAGTTGCCCCTAGAAAACAGAAGAGGGGAAAAAACAGAATAAAGAAAAACCAAATTATGAATTAATCTTTATAAAACATATCATCATCAATGAGTTTTAATAACAAAAGAAATAAAATCTTTGTATTATATAATTCTCTGAAAATTTATGATAATCAGATTCAAGTTTCATATTTTGTGGTCTAACAAAAAGTATAAAATAAGTACAAGATGATTTCTCTTCAACACACATTTAGAGGGTGATGTTTAAGAAGATTAAGTAAAATGTTGAGCAGATTACTACAGCTTAAGATTTCTCAAAGACTTCTTTAAAAGGGCATGCATATCTTATGAAGGGCACCAACAGCAAAAGAGTCAAAATGTCATAAAATAGTGAGATTGCTTCCTAATTAATATTCAGTGTTCTTGTTGCTTTGATAAAAAATATAAGCAACTCCTAGACCCTGGACCAGCAGCACTGGCATTAACCTGAGAACCTGGTTATCTGAGGTCTAACTCTAGACTATGAATAAAAATCTGCATTTCAACAAATTCCTTGTTGATGCTTATGCACATTAAAATTTGGGAAGTTCGTTTGTAAACAAGCACGATGGCAAACTTAATAGTAGGTATTTAAACAATACCTCTCTTAAATTAAGTCTCGTTAGATATGATACCACAAACATGACAAAAGGAAAAAAACAAACAGATAAAAGGAAAAAAGAGATAAAACCGGACTTCATCACAATTAAAAACTTTTGTTCTACAAATTATACCATGAAGATAATAAAAAGACAACACACAGAATGGGAGAAAATGTCTGCAAATTGTATCTACTAAGGGACTTGTATTTAAGAGTATAAAGAGCATTCTTACAATTCAATAATAAAAAGATAAAAACTCCAAAAACGGGCAAAGAAATTGAAGACATTTCTCTAAAGAAGCTATATGAATGGCTAATAAACACATGAAAAATGCTTATTAGTCATTAGAGAAACGCAAATTAAAACCACAGTGAGATTCTACTTCCCACCCCCTATCATGGCTTTAGTAAAAAACCTAACAAGTGTTGACAGAATGGGGAGAAATTAGAAACCTCAAACATAATGGTGGGAATATAAAATGGTGCAGCCACTTTGGAAGATAGTCTGGCAGTTCCTCAAAAACACTTAACAGAATTACCATATGACCCAGCAATTCTACTCCTGGGCTTATGCCAAGATGTTTTTCACTTGAGAAGATATGTTCACACAAAAACCTGTACACAAATATGCACGAAAGCATTATTCATGATAGCCAGGAAATAGAAACAACTGGAATGCCCACCTGATAAGTGGGTAAATAAAATGGGATCTATCCATGCAGTGGAATATTATTTGGCAAAAGAACATACATGCTACAACATGAATTCACTTAACATCATGTTACATGAAAGAAGCCAGTCATCAATACCACACAGTATATTATTTCATCTACATGAAATAGAAAGAACAGGCAAATCTACACAGGCAGAAAGTCTGTATGTCTAGGGCTTGGTGGAATGGGGACAGTGGTTGGGGAATGGAAGTGACTGCTAGTGAATATGGGATTTTTTTAAATAACAAAAATGTTCTAAAGTTAGTTTGTGGTGCTGGCTGCACAACTCTCCATATACTAAAAACCACTGTAAACTTTAAATGGCTGAAATGAATGATATGTAAATTTTATCTCAATTAAGCTGTTAAGGAAAAGGCTTCTTGTGAAATAACTTCCATTTGATACACTTACACTTCTTGAAATAAATTAATGAATATAAAGCAAAAAACCCCCCCAAAAACCAACTATTATACTGGAGTTTTCAGTTTATCTTAAGATACACAGAAGCAAGTGCTGTCATATTTTTTCAAACAATATGAAGAAATACCAGTTAACAAAACTATTAAGAATAAATAAAACTGTTTAATAAAATGACACCTGAGTAGGCCGACAGTTCTGGATAATTTCCTGCCATTTTCCATGTATCCTGGCAACCAAGTCTTTTACCTTAAAAATATCAAATAGGGGAAAAGGATCAGATCAAAACATCCTCACCTAAAATCAATTTAAGGCTTCATACAAAAGATCTGATAACTGACAGGCCTACACACAACTCAATTTGGTTTTTGTCAAGAAATTAATAAACTACTCATCTTCTGGCGGTGCTGTAAAATCAGTGATTAATCAGACTTCACCATAATTGAAAATAGTGAATAGTTAGGACTCTATTTTCCAATTAGTTACAAAAGATCATCCACAAAAACATATTCCCTATCTTCAAAGACACACACATTTTCAACTTGCTGGCTTTTGAACACTCAGAGAAGCTAAAGGGGAGCGTTTGTTATTGGGGCCCAAGGCTTAGGCTGTTACCAGCTTCTATATGAAAGTCTGAAGGCCATACAGAAAGGTTGTCATTTGTTCCTTTCAACATGATGAAGCTTCTTTAAATATGTGGTACATTCTAACATGTGGAGGTTAACAAGTTTTTATGTAAAACTTAAATTTTCCTACCACTCTAGAGATTCTTAATTAGGTCTTAAACATAACAGCCTGAGAAAAATGTTTTAAGTCAGGAATTTTATAGCTACTTTAAGTTTATAAAGTAAATTGCAAGATCTTTTTTAAAAAAAAATTTTTTTTTTATTGATTTCAGAGAGGAAGCGAGAGGGAGAGAAACATCAATGAGAGGAGAGAATCACTGATTGGCTGCCTCCTGCATGCCCCCCACTCAAGCCCGCAACCCAGGCATGTGCCCTTGACTGGAATTGAACCCAGGACCTTCGATCTGCAGGCCAATGCTCTTATCCACTAAGCCAAACCAGCTAGGGTGCAAGGTCTTTTATTCCCCCCCTTCATTTAGATTCAGTTTCTCTCAAACAATTACCAGATTTCTACTAGAGCAGCAGTTCTCAACCTGTGGGTAGTGATCCTTTTGGGGGTCAAACGACCCTTTCACAGGGGTTGCCTAAGACCATCCTGCATATCAGATATTTACATTACGACTCATAACAGTAGCAACATTACAGTTATTAAGTAGCAACGAAAATAATTTTATGGTTGGGTCACAACATGAGGAACTGTATTTAAAGGGCCAGAAGGTTGACAGCCACTGTACTAGAGGCTTGTGGAGAGAGGCTCTGAACTATTTCAACTCAACTATTTCAGCAGGGCCATCCCCTCGACAATTTCAATAGAGCTCTGTGTTATTCTCCACTTTAAGTAAGAGGAGTCCTGGCACCAATCTACGTCCTACCCTTGGCTTTAAAAAAGAAAAACCTTGGGTGGTCTCCTTTCACCATGTCTGTCAGCAGTAGCCACTACCACTGAGTTCTATGGGCCAGTAACTCCAGTTAGTATTCAAAAGAATGTGTGCTTCTGAAACTAGGCCAAAGAGCTATTCCCTCCATGTATTTGAAAATCTGCATCCTGATACAGCTTTCTTAGTTGCTCATTTTTGTATTTAATTTAAATCTACTAAAATAAATACATACTAAATCCAAATGGGCTAACCTTTACAGCCAATTAATGTAAGATATAAAGTTATAAAGCAGACAGTCAACATTTAATGCCTATTCAAACATAGGGACAAAAAGAATCAGTTTTGCATTATAAAAGCTAAAAGATGATTTGGAATAAAATTCTTAGAAAGTTTTTTAAAAAACGGTTAAGTTAGTGTTTCAGGAAAAACTGCCAAATAATTTTATTAATACTAAAGTTGCTTTCTCTATACTCATATACTTAGCTTTTTTACTCTTTGAATTATACTAAACCTTTAAGGAAAAAGCTTAGTAAGCTTATTGCTAAATCATTTCCATCCTACAGCTTAGACTGGCTGATGTGTAGGACTGAGATTTGAAGAGTCCTTCTTCCTTTAACACATTCTCAGGTGGAATATTCAAAGAGTAACACCTACCTTATTTCTTCTCCATGAACAAAACAAACTTTTATAACCACCATTTTAAAACTTATATATTTACTTAAACAATGCTTTAATTCTTAAAGTCTACTTAAACATAAAGGTCTTAACTTGTATATCAGTTTCATTAGTAGAAGAATTTTCCTCATCTGTTAGGAATTTTAGAATAGAAAGCATGGTAAAATTTCCCTTCCTCAAATATTAATGTAACCAATGTTAAACAAACAAACAAAATGTGAAAAAATGAAATGCACACTTACCTTAGTTCTATAAAACAGTCTTGCATCTTCCCTAATATCACACTTAACATGCTTTTCCAAAGCCCCACAGAGGTGCACAAAGTGTTTCTGTGCAAAACAAATGCAAGGAATAAAAACAACTCTGAAGCATTACAAATTACTAAAAGTCAAAAGCATTTAAAAATTTACCATTCTCCAGTTAGCAATCCCTGATTTAACCACGCAACACAATAACAATCGTATCAGTGAGGTAATAACTGCCACAATGGTTTATTGCTAGTTAATGTAAAAAGATACACACAATAATAGCCTGGCCAGTGTGGCTCAGTAGTTCAGCATCGACCTATTATCCTGGAGGTCATGGTTTAATTCCTAGTCAGGGCACATGCCTGGGTTTTGGGCTCAATCCCCAGTGAGGGGTGGGCAAAAGGCAGCTGATCAATGATTCTCTTTCATCATTGATGTTTCTATCTCTCCCTCTCCCCTTTTCTCTGAAATCAATAAAAATATATATAAAAAAAAGATATACACAAAAATAAAAGTTTTTTGCTACGTATTGAAGCACATTAATGGAAATTAATCCTAGAGCCCAGATTGTGATATAATGTGTTAAAAGTCCTTCCTTTAACACATTTTTTTCATAAAATATTCAAGTAACAGCTAACATATTTTTCTCTATAAACTATTTTAATAGTAGTTTCTTGAAAAATTAAGTGTCTTACCACAATGAGATATCACCTCACACCTGTCAGAATGGCTTTCATGAATAAAGCAATAAATAAGGGTTGGTGAGGATGTGGAGAAAGGGAACCCTTGTGCACTGTTGGTGGGAATACAGATTGGTACAGCCACTGTGGAAAGCAGTATGGAATTTCCTCAAAAATTAAAAGTGAATCTGCCTATCACCCAGTGATTCAACTTCTGGGAATTTATCTGAAAAAACCAGAAACACTAATTCAAAAAAATATATGCACCCTTATGATCATTGCAACATTCTTTGTTTTTTTTTTATTTTTTATTTCTTTTTTAAAAAAAAATATATTTTATTGATTTTTTACAGAGAGGAAGGGAGAGGGATAGAGAGTTAGAAACATCAATGAGAGAGAAACATCGATCAGCTGCCTCCTGCACACTCCCCACTGGGGATGTGCCCGCAACCTGGGCATGTGCCCTTGACTGGAATCGAACCCGGGACCCTTGAGTCCGCAGGCCAATTCTCTATCCACTGAGCCAAACCAGTTAGGGCTGTTTTTTTATTTTTAATATATTTTTATTGATTTTAGACAGGGAGAAGGAGAGAGAGATAGAAACATCAATGATGAGAAGGACTCACTAACTGGCTGTCTCCTGCATGCCCCCTACTAGGGACCAAGCCCGCAACCTGGGCATGTGCCCTTGACTGGAATCGAACCCGGGACCCTTTAGTCCGCAGGCCGACGCTCTATTCACTGAGGCAAACCAGCTAGGGCTCATTGCAGCATTCTTTATAATAGCCAAGATTTGCAATAGCCCAAGTGTCCATCAATGATGAATGGGTAAAACAGCTGTGATACATTTACACAATGTACTGTACTACTGGACCATAAAAAGGAAGAAAATTTTACCCTTTGGGACAGCATGGATGGACCTAGAGAACATTATGTTAAGTGAAATAAGCTGGTCAGAAAAAGACAAGTACCATATGATTTCTCTCATATGTGGAAGTTAATAAACAAACTAAACTACCAAGCAAAATAAAGACAGACTCAGAGAGAGCAGGCAGGGGTGCTCTGGTGGGCAAGGGTGTTGTGGCGGTTGGGCGGGGGAGGAAGAGGGAGAAGGATTGAGCAAAAAAGAAAAATTAAATGTCTTTCAAGTTTTAGAAGTATATAGTCCAAAACGGTCACTCTCATACATATAACTTAGGTTGAATATACTAAGGTAAGAATGTAATAGACCCTTTAAAAAGATTTTTTTTTTTTTGGTCTGGCTGGCATGGCTCAGTGGTTGACAGTCACCCTGTAAACCAAGAGGTTGAGGTTCAATTCCTGGTGGGGGCACATGCAGGGGTTGCAGGCTTGATCCTCAGTTGGGGGCATGCAGGAGGCAGCTAATTGATGACTCTCTCTCATCATTGATGTTTCTATCTCTCTCTCTCCTTCTCCTTTCCTCTCTGAAATCAATAAAAAATGTATTTAAAAAAATTTTAAATTGATTTTTAAAGAGAAAGGGAGAGGGAAACATTGATGTAAGAGCAAGATATCAATTGACAGCCTCCTGCACGCCCCCCACTGGGGATGGAGCCCCAAACTCCTGCATGTGTGGGGACTAGGAACTGAACTGGCAACCTTTTGGTGCATGGGATAAAGCCCAACCAACTGGGCCACACTAGCCAGGGCTAAATGATTACTTTTTAGGATGGAAATGTGATAATAGCTATTTTAAATAATTAAAATTTGAAAAATTTATAACCTTTGATCTAGCAATTCTACGAATTTACTCTACAAAGATGCTTGCATAGGTTGGTAGAGATATATGAATAAGCATATCCATGTTAGTACTGTGTGTAATCACAAAAATATAATATTCATCAATAAAGGTTTTAAAATTATATAGTTTTTAGACAGAAGTGCTAATATCTTAAAGCAGCACTTTTTCAACCAGTGTACCATAAGAATTTTTAAAACATACAATACCTGACTGTTTAGTTAGGGGCACTGACCACTTTTCCCTTAGATTATCAAATAAAAAGAAGTGATAATATCCAACACAATAATAGCCATGAATGAATCTAAATTGTAACCATTTGTTTTGTTAGGTTGGCAAAAATATACGTATTTTGTGTGCTGCAGAATTTTACTAAGTTTATATGTGCCATGAGATGAAAAAGGTTGAAAATCACTGCTAAAAAGAAAATCCAAAGTTAACTTTTATTAAATTTTCTCCTACAAAAGAATTTTCATAAATTGGTATATGGAAAACAGTACGGAGGTTTCCCTCAAAATTTGAATAGAACTATCATATGACCAAGCAATCACTCTTTTGGGTATCTAGCCAAAAAATCTAAAAACACTTATTTGTAAAGATAAATGAACCCCTCTGTTCTCATAGTGGCCAAGACATGGGAGCAACGTAAGTGTCCTTTGGTAGATGACTGGGTAAAGGAGATGTGGTGCACATATATATCCAATGGTATATTACTCAGCCATAAGAAAAGATGAAATACTGCCATCTGGGACAACATGGATGGATCTTGAGAGAATCATGCCAAGCAAAATATGTCA